>JASANF010009549.1:0-24141 GCA_030248245.1 Trissonchulus sp. WLG1_4
CAAATTTACTTTTTACACAACAGCGACAATAAACGTGTACACTAATATAAATTAAAATTTAACTAATAACGTTCAGGCGTTTCAGGCTGGATTAAAAGATAATTTATATTTAGTAAGATTAAATCAACGCATCAAAATGGAAATTTCAACGATTTGCAATAAGCTTTCGCTGTGTTCACGACATACTTAAAAAGAGCAATAAATAACACAACATAATTATATTACAACAAACATGATTCTACTAAAATTATAGTAATTATTATTGGTCTTTATACCCCTAAATGATAACAAACAGAACCATAGCAAACTTAACCAGCAGTGCCAGGCAAAACAATTTCAATTTCTCATATGACGAAAAGCAATAAAAAATAAAAATAAAATACAATAAAATTTTTACAATAAAAAAGCCCTCAATTCTAGGAGTCCAATTTATTATTATTCCGTCGTGAAATGCCCAAGCCATGCATTTCTAGCCACTGAAATCTATACTCAACACGTCGAATTCTAGTCAAGAGTATTACATTCTGATGACGCCTTTCCGCACCCTTCGTTGTCTGACAGGCTGTCCACTATGGAGACACTGCATGGCCATTTCGAGGCGTGCTCGAGTCTGTTGCGGCAGAATGACGTCATCAATCCACATTCGGGCGGCCGCATAGACTGCTGTAGATTCGTGCTGCAGTTGATTGCGCAAGTCCACTTCGCTCTGCTCAAGGCACGGATCTAGTTGTGGCAACTGAAATATGGGTACCAAAAAAATGCGTGCGCTTCGCAAACGCAGTGTTCTCATCACACCCAGACAGTGACATCTAAGTCAAACACGTAATCGTCTTGAAAACAGTGGAAACATTAACCACGAAAAGTCTGAAAATTGTCATTAATTACTAGATTTCATAATATCAGCAAATATCAACTAATGACAAATTAATTATTATCAATAATGATTAATCGCATTCAATTGATTTAAACTAGCACTAGCCTTGCAAAACCTACGGCAATATCTTCAACGCTTTGGGACGGCAAGGCAGCGATCTTCGCACATGGCCAGGCAAACGTGAAAGTCGGGGATAAACTGCGGCCTCCCTAAAAATTAAAACATTTTGTTGTAAACTAAGAAATAAAAAAAACGGGATTCGCTTTAGTCTGAAGAATCTTTCTGATTTAGACATTCACGTGGACTTAACCAGCTTGTATACTACATAATATGCAGGCAGGGGCCGGTTGCTCAACTTTTACAAGTCTTACAATTGAGTTTATGTAATGAATCCGTAACGAATCACCTGATTTTGCAATTACAATAGTAAGACTAATTGTTAAGTTGAACAACAGGCCCAAGATCAGGTTTTTTTCAAAATTTACCCTGTTCTATTTTGTGTGCTTTAGGGAAGATATAGGATATATAGGGTGGGCTCATATGAGCTACAGAGATGTCAGAGCCAGAGGAGCGATTAAGTAAACACCATCTTTAAAATACAAGCAATAAAAATAATATTGAATGAAAAAATATTTCTCTCACTAATGCAATGCCTTCCATCCCGAAACAACCGCCCACAATCAGTGTGATAATGGGCACATCCGCGCAGGACACGGCAGATATCAATTGAGCAATGGCTTTGGCGCATCGACCATCTTCTTAAAAAGTGCAATTACGTAAATTAGAAAAATGCCTAAATAACTATAAAGCTACCAATGACAATATGTTGTGGACGGAACTAAAAGGCTGATGGCAAATAAATGCTACATGATCACATTTGCGTACTGAGCCTGTTTGAGATAATGATCGCTAATATGTAGCGCATCTACCGCGCTGCCAAGCTGGCCAATGGGAAGCATGTCATACTTTTTTTATTGATAGTACTTCAATTGACATGGCCCAAAGATACCTACAAAACTGTTAATGCTTAGCACTGTAGTGACTTACCAAAAAAAATGGAAAATACAAAAAATAAACAATAAAAACCGGTAAGAATTTATTTTTAAGACAAGCCTAGACAGCGTTAGCGAGTCTTGAGCCAAGTTATCACGCAGTGCGTATCGACCAAGAACTTTAAAATTACCATGAGCAAAATCCCATCCGTTGCTCTGCGTGTTGACAACGAACAGAAGTGGAATGTTTCGATCCGATGACATCTGCACTAGCTGGCTGGCTTTCTCCACAGATCGCACATCCAAGCCCGTGCCACAGCTGGCTACTAGGCCGACTGGATAGCTGAAACAGTTCAACAAATCAGAAGCTAAGGGAAAAATGAGGAGGGTGACAGATCCGCAGTGAAACTTGGGGGGGGGGGTTGACCGCTGCTTGAGATTTAGGTTAATATATTGACCAGTGATCTATGGACTCAAAGGGCAGTTCTTGTGACTTTCCAATCGGGGGGAAAGACATAATATAAGTGCAGATCTTGTCAGTCAAGCCAAATATATGCACTTAATCACAACATAATCTAAAATATTTATAAATACACCTCAATTTTAGACGTGATGACTGACAAAAATTCAAAATTCAGGCAAAACCAATTTTCCTGTAACATTCTGCCACTAAAATGACTTTAATATTCCGGTTTTAGCGTAAACTTAAAACGGGCAAATACCTAGCTATTTCGCCAAAGCCAGTGAGCAATTTTTCTCCGTAGAGTTCGCGAAATTCTAACAGTTCACTTCCGTCCAAAATTCTGGCAAGTATCTGCAATTCTATAATTTAACTAATTCACTAAACACTAATTAACTAATCAACAGGTTTGAAAATAATGCTGAAAATCGTGCTTACGATTAGAAAACTAGTTGTCAACGTCGTTCGAATCTCGATTCTATACACCAATTACATAATCCCAACACTTTTTGCACATTATAAGTAGATAATAGTGTTGGTCTGTTCAAAAAAGTATATAAACAGGTCCCTAAAGCTCTCATAATAACATAAAAATTTAAATAAAGATGCAGAGGCTGTTCACAAACTCGGATTATTGAGATTAAATAAAATATTATTTATTATACGACTACGACATAAAACTCCACAGCATATTTATGGACGACATAGAATTCTACAGCAGTTATTAACTACATAGAACTCTACAGTATTTCATTAAAAGTTGCATGTTACGCAATTAACACACAGGAATAACTGTGCCTAATTTGAAGAAGTTGTCATGGCATGGTAAGTTTCCACGTTTAGATCACTTAATCTAATACATACTTGCGAACAGGCCCTTATGATTTTTACAGTGCAACTTGTTTCAACATACATAAAACATTCCTTTGTTTCCAAACTAAGACACAGTGACTAGAGTTATGAAAGTTAGTCAGGTCCAAATATCAAACCCCAAAAACCCTACCAGCCGATGAAACTGCACCAGCAATAAAAAATATCCTCACTTGTTCAGCATGAGATCTACCGCAAGCTTGACTATCAGCAAGTCCTTTCAGCTCTACGGAGGAGAAAAGGGGAGGCTTAAAATTTGGCTTTGACTGCAGCGGTGGCACAAGACGGAGCCTACGGACCACATCCCGACACGTGAGCATCGCTGCCTCTTCGTTTGGCACAAAATAGTCCGTACAACCGCTCGTCCTGAAATAAAATAAAAAATGTCAGCCAAACAGTCAAATGAAACTAAACCGAAGCATACAATAATCGTCAGTTTGTCACTATGAAAAATTTCACTGTCTAATTGTCTAAATCGCATCGAAACAATATTACAAAAAGACAAGTACTAAACAACATCCGCAAAGCAAAGCTTTAATAAATATGTATACGATTCTGAAAATGATGCCGAGCATTTCGAAGCAAAAAACCGATTATTACTAGCACCTTTCTCCAAAAAAATTGCAATGCTCACAAAACCCCTATCCAACTAAAAAGCATATTAAAACTATCTAACTCCAGTCCTAAGATCGCATCCAGTTCTATCGAGCTCACTTGCAATGCACAGTCGCCCCGCCCAATTCTTCCGTTGTCACCACTTCGCCCAGGGCTGCCTTGACCAACGGAGGTCCGCCCAGAAACAGAGAGCCAATACGGTCCACAATGATTGCGTCATCGCACAGAGTGGGAATATACGCCGCTCCCGCTGTACAGCTGCCACAGACTATGGACACCTACAAGCGGAGGTTTTTGCTGAATAAGTAAAAAAATTTACTACGAGACGGTTCACAAACTCGGACTAACTAGATTAGATTATCTCAATTTCGGATGAACCAGATTAGAACATCTGAATTTCGGATTGACTAGATTAGATTATGTGAATTCACTTGAATAACTGGGGCCGTATTCTCAAAAGTACCCATGGGTAAAATTAAGGCAAAACCGTAATCTCAGGCAATGACTAAAGCCAATGTCATAGCTACGGTTAATTTGAAGTTTCGCCTAACAAAAGTGCTTTAACTTGTTTTGCAGCTAAAGATAACGTATTCTGAAAAATATCAACTTCAATTGTCGACGTTAGCCTTGTTTTCAACTTTAACTTTACCTTTACCCCAGAATAAACTAGCTTGAAATGTGAATTATGTTCTATCTCGTCAGCATTAAAAACAGACCTGTGGTATACCCTCCGACCCCATGACTGCTTCATTGTAAAACACCCGACCGCCATGATTCTGGTCTGGGAATATTTCTGCCTGAAACAAAGAACCCAAGAAGCTCATTACATATTTATACATTCACAGAGCTAAATGAAAACTGGCGCAAATCGAAGACGCAACTGTAGCACAATTACCCAAAAGTGGGACTGATATGATATGAATTCCACCAGTTCTAAGTTACGTATATAGCCGTCAATAAATTAGTGTTCATACTTTATATTATCGGCCTGTATTTACAGTTACAGGTACAGCCAAACCAAGTTAACAGCCAGATGCTACAGATAAGGGTAATCCCGTTACCTGATACGTAAGTATAGTATATACTTGTAAAGGTAAAAAGGCTCCCCCGCTGTCAATGATTGAAATACATGGGATCCGCAGCTGTCGGGCAATCTCCTGGGCCCTGAGCTGCTTCGTGACGCCAATTGGATAAACGGTGCCGCCCTTCACAGTTGCGTCTGAGTTCAGCACCATGCAAGCATGCCCAAAAATTTTACCAATACCTAAAAAACAACTTTTTAACTGTTCAAAGAAAAAACTGTATGCTGTTTGACGAGAAAACTAGCAGTTTTTTAATTAATTCAAAACGTTTACCTTGAGGTGGCACTCCTGAAATGTGGGTTTTGGCCATTATTTTGAAAACGCGCAAAAATAAACATGCATCGTAGTAAGAACAAAAGTTGATCAGAAGTGAATTTCCTTCAATTTGATGTACATATCACATAAAAAATTTTTTGAACATTTTTGAGCAAATTTCGTCAAGAAAAATAGATTTTCACGGAAATGCCTTCACAAGCCAGTGCATTTACACGCATGTAATGAATTTGAAAGGCTGAAAAACACTAGCAGTAGTGTTTTACTGAAACATAGGTAAAAATTTTTGGTGTTTTATTGAGTGTGGTATAATTTTTTTGTGAACTAACGCAATACTTTCTGCATGAGACAGAAATATAGTGCGTGTGAATACAAACGCAAATTTTCGGCTTGCGATTTTAAAAAATTGGCTCAACGAAAAAAGTTAAAATTTGGCACATAAATGCACCTTGTCATCTTCGAGCGGTCGCAAAATTTGATTTTTGGCAAATCGATAGTATCTAAAAAATTTAGCCAAATTTATGTTTTTCAAAAATCGTGATTTTAGTGTTTTTCGATATATCAATCATATTCATCAAAAATAACTTTTTGCGACCGCTCGATCACGTTGAGGCAAGCAAAATGAGTTATTGATTGGGCAACAGCTACTTACTTGCGAAGAGAAATCGCAAGCCGAAATTCCACTCACGTTTGGTCTACAGTGAATGCTAATTTGTATCAATCAACTTCATTTTTTGTATTTAGGCATACTTTTACACCAGCTTGCCATTGTGTATCTAAAATTGGCCCCAAACTGCCGTTTTTTGAAAAGTCACATTTCAGGAGCGCCACCTTGATGCGCGAAACTTCTGCATCAGCCTCAAGTTACAACGCAACCCTATAAACGCAGAAAATTTTTTTCACTGAGTGCCCCTGACTTCGATACTCTCTGCGAGTTTCAATCTGTCAACGTGTCCTCGGAAAAGCCCGGAACAGGAGACCAACGCGCACATGGCAGCATTTTATTTCCAGTGTTCGCTAGTGAAGTATACGCGGCCCTAGGCAGGTGAGAGTAGAAATCGACCTACATGTTAAATTTCCAGCTCTAGGAATGTCACCACAGTCCAAATTTGTTCCAGCGAATGTGCCGATTTCCAAAAACTCCGTGTCGGGGTCAAGCAAAAGTTTCAATCTTTCCTGTACCAACAGCTTTTTGTTCAGCTTGGTATGCCTGTCCCGGGCTTTTTTTCCGCCGCCTTCTTCCACGCGAGCAAAAAGGGCAGTGTGCTCATTTTCTAAGACTGAGTTCTGCTCATATCTGAAAAATAAAAATGACCAACATGTATTTAGTTTACAATTTTAATAAAAGGACAAAGTTGCAAATACACATCAACTGGACCTTCTAAAATTATGTGTAATAAGGCTACAGCCTGCCCAAGAGACTCTTTTCTAAAAACCTTCTTTCCCAAGACACTGCATCAACAAATCAAACCATCACAAACTGTCTTTCGAAATTTTCTACAATTAAACATGCATTTACATATTTTATTTATTATATACCTACTCTTTTTTCTTTTTATATAGACCTTTCTAAATTTATATAGACAATATGTATGCATATATTTATAAGACCTCCCGCCGTCAAAAATAGAGGGTCCATGGGACCGGGGGGGAGAGGCCTATAACATTTTTACCCCGTTCTTACCCCTGAAAACTGAATACCTGTTTTTGTAATCAAGGTTTGCCAAGTCCACATATCCGTTCAAAGGTTTGGAAGGGTATTTTTGCTGAAATGTCGAGGAACAATACTTCCGTAAACATCCTTCGACTCTTCGCATATCACCTGCAATAACACATTAACAAATGACAGTGACAAAATCGTTTCATAAAGCTGATATATGACACAACACGCACACACATTTAATAAAAAAATTAAATCAGGAAAAATTAAAAAAAAACCGTAAAAAGTGGTAGAAAAAATAAAAAGTGAATCAAATTATACTAGATTGTTTCATACTAGCAATTTTTAATGCGACAATAAATATGCGTGGGTGAGCCTAGAACGTAAAATCGGCGACAGCGGGCACTATTTCAAAAAGTTGAAATTGAAAAATAGTAGAAATGTTCGGTAGAAATTTTTTAACTGAAAGTATGAAAACTTGAAAAGTATAAACTTGCGCTAACTTCAGAAAAAAGTAAAAAGTGGAAAAAATAAAAAAGTAGAAAAAATTAGTAAAAAAAGGAAAAATTTGCCATGTCAGAAAGTAGACAAAAGTAGAAAAATATTTAAGAATATTTTTAAACTGAAAGTAGAAAACGGAGTAAAAACTTGTGTGAAGCGAAATTTAAAAAAAATGAAGTAGAAAAAAAGTAAAAAAATTTCCATGGTTGAAAGTAAAAAATTGTGAAAAAATAGCAGAAGGTTTTGTAGCAAAATAGCAAAAAAAGGAAATTTTTAAACTTTTTTCAGCAAGAAAAATAGGCCCGTATTCACGTATATACTATTAACACTAACACAGACACTTAAACTTAGTGTTTTACACTTAGTGTTAGCGCTTATAAGCGCTAAGTGTTATTCACATACTTTCCTTCCTGGCAGGCTCATCACACAAAACATAACACAAAACACAACACAAAACAATTTCAGAATTATAAAACTAACCCAAGAAAACCAGTCCACTTAATTTTATCTGAAATTTCTGTAAAACAAAATATTGTTCAGATAAAAATCAGATATCTAAATACTATCTGAAAACTCGGTTAAATTTTTCAGATAAAATTTACAGAATTTTCATAAGCTCCGCCTTCCAGCGCTCATTTTCACAGAAATTCAATTCTTCAGATCTGTGAATTTTATCTGAATTTTTTATATAATATTTAGATATTTTTTATACCTGTAAATTTTGTGTAAAATCGGTTTAGAATTATAATTTTAATGTTGGAATGTGTTGTTGAGTTTTGACTTTTTTGCTTTATTTCATCAAATTTTGTCGAAAATCCTTTTTTTTGTCATATTGGGGTTTCGCAAAATAAGACCAGCTCGCTCATTATATTAGTCTGAAATTTTATGAGCATATATTAACACATAATAATATATTTTATTCAGCTTTATTTGCTACATATCTTGCTCATTCTGGCCAAAAAATGTTAATTTTTTAATTATAAAATTGGCGAAATGCACTTACTTAAAATGAGCTTAAAATTCAAAATTTTATAATTTTTTGCGCAGCAGATGGCTATCAAACATTTTTCCCCACAAAAAATATCACATTTAAGGCACAAATACGGCGTTACAATAAATTCTAATGCTAATATATAAATCCTAGTTCAAAACTTCCCTAATGCTCAGAGCCAAGCTCACGCCGATGGGCAATTTCGGTTTTAAAGTTCAGCTTTATTCATTATTACACAGTAGCAAATGTCCTTTTATTTGATGCAGGAAACTAAGACTAATTTTTTTACTCACCCACAACTGAGTTTAATTGTGAGCACTAAGCCTCAGCCTAAGCACTAAGCCAAAGCCTGAGCTCTGAGTCTAAGCACTAAGCCTAAGCCTGAGGCCTAATTTGAAAGAAAAACCTGTTAAGAAGCATCAAAAATAACTTTAACACACTAAGAAACCTCAACTCGCTTCAGAATTTAAAAAATTTCGCAGATATAGCCCGAATTTTGTATTGAACCTTAATTGTGTTGTAACGCTTCTAACAGCCTGGTCCAGGTATGTAGCTTCAGAAAAAGTTTCGTAACTTTTCAAAGCCTGAACCGATTAACAAAACTTTTTCAGCATTTAGTAGCTTAGAAGTTGCTCTTTCAATGGTAGCAGCAGGTTTTCGTTTCATGGAGTATTTTTGCCTAAATCTAATTTTGTGCAAAAAATTTCATGTAAAGTTTAATTTTTTGACAAAGTTTGATTTCCAGCTAAAGCTTACATCCTACAAACTTCTAACCTATCCTATTCGAAAGAGCGATCAATTTTGACCCCCTCTGGTTTGGGGGATATAGGGTGAATCCGAATCAGTCGAAAAAATGCCGTTTTTCCGACTTACTCGACCCCTAAGGGTTTTAACACCAATAATTTCAATTCATATTTTTATTAAAAGGGGCGACAGCTATTTTGGGGGCTAGAGATCAGATTGGGGGCATGGCTGACGATGGGGGTTTCATATTTTTATTAAAAGATGGGGTAGGAAGCGAATTAGGGCCGAAAATAATTTTTCCCCCCAACCGAATGTAAACCTGCTGGCCCCCGCTTGGTGGGACCCCCCTCCTTTGCGTCAACTCATTTTTGAGCCCCCTCCCTCCCCAAATGACGCATTTTTATCTTTTTTGAGCAAAAAACACCGATTTTGAAAAAATTGGCCAAAATTTCGGTGAAAATCGCTTTAAATTTTAAGAAAAAATGAGAATTTTTTCCAATTTTGGCTAAAATTTTACTCCGGCCTGGACCCTACCCCCTCTTTCGGCGCAACTGAGGCGGGGGGGGAGAAATTCAAACTGACATTTTTTCACCGTGAAAACACGTTTTTATAGGTTTTCGCATGCGCTGAGTTCATTTTTAGCACTTTCCAAGCGAAAAAACGTTGATTTATACCTATTCGAAAAAATTCAATTTTTGTCGAAAATCATCGTTTTTCGACATATTAGGGCTAATCGTCGAAAATTATGACCAATACAGTCGTAATATCAGCCTGAAGTTTGATTGTCATAAAATAACACATAATAATATACTTAATACAGCTCTCTTAGCAACATATTTAGCTCATTTATACTAAAAATACTGATTTTGCCAACTGAAAAAAGAGGCGAAATATATACATAGTTAAATTGAGCTTGCATATCAAAAGTTTTAGATTCTTTTCGCGTGTACAATATTAAATTTATTACATTTTCATATAAAATTAAGCATCATTAGGCATAAGTAGCGATTTTAACTGAAAGCGAATACCATAAATACGATTTACAAACGTCACTGATACTCAGCAGCAAGCTGGGACTGACAGTCAGTTTCGGTTTAAAAGTGCAGCTTTATTTATAATTCCACAGTTGCAAGTGTCCTTTTATTTGATGCAAACAACTAAGACTAAGCCTTTTCTGACCCACCTACTAAGCCTGAGTCTAAGCACTACGCCTCAGCCTAAGCACTACGCCTAAGCCTAACCTAAGCACTAAGCCTAAGCCTAAGCACTAAGCCTAAGCCTAAGCCTGAGGCCTAATTTTATGGGAAAACCTACTAATAAGCATCAAAAATAAATTTGCTACACTAAAGTACACCAACCAGTTCCATATTTTAAAAAAATTCCCAGCTATGGCCCGAAATTTGCATTGAACCTTACTTGTGCTGTAACGCTTCAATCAGCCTGGCTCGGGTAGCTTCAGAAAAAGTTTTGTAACTTTTCAAAGCCTGAACCGATTTACAAAATTTTTTCAGCATTTACTAGCTTAGAAGTTGCTCTTTCAATGGTAGCAGCAGGTCTTCATTTGATTCAGTATTTTTGCGTAAATCCAATTTTGCGCAAAAAATTTCATGTAAAGTTTAATTTTTTGACAAAGTTTGATTTCCAGATAAAGCTTAAATCCTACAAACTTCTAACCTAGCCTATTCGAAAGAGCGTTCAATTTTGACCCCCCCTAGGTTTGGGGGATATAGGGGGACTCCGGATCATTAGTCGAAAAAATGCCGTTTTTCCGACTTATTCGACCCCTAAGGGTTTTAACACCAATAATTTCACTTCAGATTTTTATTAAAAGGGGCGACAGCTATTTTGGGGGCTAGAGATCAGATTGGGGGCATGGCTGACGATGGGGGTTTCATATTTTTATTAAAAGATGGGGTAGGAAGCGAATTAGAATCCAAAATAATTTCTCCCCCCCCGCTTCAGTCTGACCCCCTCTTTCCCCCTGACAGGACCCCCCCCTCTCTCCGCCGGGACCGAATTTTGGGGGAGTCTGCCCCCCCCCCATCCCCCCAACTATATACATGTACATATGCGTGTAAGTTTTTGCAGTCGGGATTGACAAAATTGGCAACAGAAACTGTTGCTGAAATAGCTTTTTCACTGCAAATTTTATTTCAAAATTTTAAAAAAGCGCTTCTGGGGGCTGCTGCTGCTGCCCCCAGACCCCCGCGATCATTTTACTTTCTTGGCCAAGTGTGGCTTGAAATTAAGTTTTCAATGCAAATCTTATTTCAAAATTTTAAAAAAGCGCTAGCTTCTGGGGGCTGCCGCCCCCAGACCCCCGCGATCATTCTACTTTCTTGGTCAAGTGTGGCTTGAAATTAAGTTTTCAATGCAAATTTTATTTCAAAATTTTAAAAAGCGCTAGCTTTTTATATATATATACATACATACATACTTTTAGCATGTTTTTAACATATGTTAAAATCATCTTAATTTTGAGTGAATTTGATGCGAAAAACATGTTAAAATGATGTTAAAATTTTTTAACATGTTTTTAACACTATTCAAAAAACATGTTAAAAGATGTTAAAACCATGTTAATAACATGTTAAAATATGTTAAAAACATGTTAAAAGCATGTTAATCGAAAGTGCAAAAAACATGTTAAAAATATTCAAACACTTTCTTCCTGTGTGTTAAAAACATGTTAAAAAATTTTAAGGTGGCGCTACTGAAATGTGGGTTTTGGCCATTATTTTGAAAATGCGCAAAAATAAACATGCATCGCAAGAACAAAAGTTGTTCAGAAGTGAATTTCCTTTAATTTGATACGCATATTACATGAAAAAATTTCCCGAAATTTTTGAGCTTTTTTTCTGTAAAGGCCGATTCACACGGTGCGTTTTTGCCGCTGCGATTTTGACGCAAAACGCAAGCCGCAGGGTGTCGCAAGCGAAACGCACCGTCTGAACAAGCTTTGCGGCCTTAGTGCGTCTCGCAGGTCAGTTTGCTGCGTCTTTACTGTTTCAAAAAAATGACAAATTGGTCCGCGAAATTTGTTTAGGCCAACACGTCCGCAACATCAAAACGCAATGAAATCGCAGGTCGAGTAGCAGTCTGGCGTTTAAAACGCTGCGGCAAAATCAAGACGCAGGCATTCCGCACTAAAAACGCTGCGTCTGTTCAGACATTGCGTTTTGCGTGCGGCAAGCTGAGTTTTGCCGCAGCGACAAAAACGCTGCGGCAAAATCGCAGTAAAAACGCACCGTGTGAATCGGCCAAGAAAAATAGATTTTCACGAAAATGGCTATATAAGCCAGTGTATTTACACGTAAGTAATGATTTTGGCAGATTGAAAAACACTAGCAGCTGTGTTTTACTTGCACATACTTTAATATATTTGGTTTGTTACTGAGTGTGGTGTAATTTTTTTGTAAAATAAAGCTGTCTTTTCTGCATCATGCTGAAATAAAGTGCGTGTGAATACAAACGCAAATTTCAGCTTGCGATTTTAAAAAATTGGTTCAACGAAAAAACGTAAAATTTGGCACATTAATGCACCTCGTTGTCTTCGAGCGGTCGCAAAATTTGATTTTGAGCGAATCGAAAGTGTTTAAGAAATTTAGTTAAATTTACATTTTGCGACCGCTCGATCACGTTATGGCAAGCAAAATGAGCTATTGGTTGTGCAACAGCTACAACTGTATCTTGTTGTGAAGAGAAATTGCAAGCCAAAATTCCGCTCACGTTTGGGCTACAGTGAATGCTAATTTGTATCAATCAACTTCTTATTTTGTGTTTGGGCATACTTTTACACCAGCTTGCTATTTCACATCTAAAATTGGCCCCAGATTGACGTTTTTTGAAAAGTCAAATTTCAGGAGCGCCAATTTAACATCAATTTAACACGTGTTTCGTATTAAATTTGCACAAATTTAATATATTTTTAACATATGTTAAAAACATGTTAAATTTATGCTAAAACTTTCAGCATTTTTGGTTTTAACCCATTTGATTCAGATTATGGCTGAATCAAATGGGGTTTGCTTGTTGCAGATTTAAAAACGATGCGGGCCCTATGTACTAGTTTAATTAATGGCCCTATTTATAATTGCTTACTACTGCTCCCTCTATTGCTAATTATTCTGCCAGTCAACATGGTGGGAAGAGGAGGAACTAACCGTGGTGGGAAAGCTACCGTGCCCAAGAACTTTCCTACTGGCCAAAACAGCGTACCTGTGTCCACGACAACAACGCCTACTACAATAAACTCTGCAGTTATTCTCCGGTCAACGCCTCCCGTGCGACCAACGCTAACAACGGCTGCAGTAACTGTGGCCGCTTGCTTGCGGTGTGCTTCCGCTGTGTAGCAAGGCGATTACGGTATTCAATGCGAACTCTGCTGTCGTCGGGCTCATACACGATGCCTTGGCTGGCCGGACACTGCTTACAATTTCGTTGAGAACTGTGCCGGCTTCCATTGGACCTGCGACCAATGTGACCCTGTAGTCGTGATTCGGTCTACCTTATCCAACCAGCAATGTGACGCTATACCAATGTCTACCGCTTCATTACCCACGGCCATACCGAAGACAGTAATCTCCCAAATTGTGAGCGAAGTGTTAGAAACTATTTTGCCTAAGCTTACTGATTTGGTGAATTCTGCTGCCCAAGAAGCTGTCGAGATAGAGAGCAAGAAGATGAATTTAGTGCTACTAGGCCTGCCGGAAAAAATTGAAACAAATGGTCAAACCTGATGATTATAGTCATGTCTGTAATATTGCTGATGTCATTCCTGGTGTCGATCCTTCTGACATTGTTGAGGTGTTTGGAGACGGTTTCTTCACGGCGCGGAGGACCGGTTACCCGCCCATCCTCAAGATCCGTTTCCGAAATCCGAACGCTAGGCGGGCTTTCCTAACGGGTTTTGTCGGAGTGCGGGATAGGTTTGGTCTTCAGCGCTCGTGGGTTAGACCGGATCTAACGTTTCAACAGCGTTAGAAAGATCGGCAGCAACGTTTGGAAGTGAAGCGCCGTCGCGATGCCGGCGAAAATGTCAAGATTTTTCGAGGGCAAATAGTAGCTGCTCCGGAAAACTAGTCAGTGGCCCTAACCATAACCATAATGCGCTAAATTTGTCATTCGATAAGCCCCAAAATGTTGAAGTCAAGTTTTGGTCTTTCAATGCTCAGTGCATTACCAATAAATTTGTTAAGCTCAAATTCGAACTTGATCTAAAGTTTTCCGAAAAGGCTGCTCCTGATATTGTGTGTATCACGGAAACCTGGCTAAATGATTCTTACATTGATTCCTTGTTCCCTTATGCTGATGTGTATAATATCTTTCGAAGCGACCGAACTGTTCGAAAACATGGTGGCGTTTTAGCTATGATTAGCAATAAATTTGAAGTTTTTAATATTCAAAAATTGAATCTAAATTTAATTGAATGTATCTCTTTTTGCATCCGATTTTTTAACAAAGTACTAAACCTAGCTGTTGTTTATAGGTCGCCTAACTGTTCGTCTGAAGAAAATTCACTATTGCAAGATTTTTTGAGAGATAGATTTTTCTATAAGACTAGTGAAATATTAATAATAGGTGATTTCAATTTACCAAATATAGATTGGTACTCTCTTGATAGCCACGATTCATTAAGTGCCGGATATTTACACTTATTTGATTCGCTAGGTTTATTCCAAGTTAATTTTGCTGCTACCAGACTGAACAATATACTAGACATTGTCTTAGTTTCAGATGTGCAACTTGTTAATGACCTTGTTCTTTTCCAACCCTTTTCCACAAGCGATCATGATAGTATATTTTTCACACTTAACTGTCCCGTACATCTAAAAAAAGAAGTCAGTAATTTTCGCCTAAATTTTCTGATGCTGATTATGAAATTATACAGGGTTTTCTTGACACTATAGACTGGAATAACCTTTTTTTAAATGAGAATGTTCATACTATGTGGGAAACATTCATCAACATTTGTTCGTATTGCATTTATTTGTTTATCCCCCGTACTAAACTACGTAAAACTGTGCAAGTTTGGTCTCCTCCTACTCGAAAAGCCTGGAATCGGAAAAGAAAAGCCCACAAGCATTATCGTTCAAAATTTTCTGACACCGACAAAGCAAACTATAAAGCAGCAGCATGTGCGGCAAAAAAATGTCAGCACAATGATATTCTCAACAAAGAGTCAAAAATTCTCAACTCTGGCAATATTCGACTACTTTATAAATTTATAAATTCTAAGCTTATTTCTCAAGATAAAATTCCAATTTTACGGTCATCCAATAACACCCGGGCTGTCACTTCTTCTGAAAAAGCTAATGCTCTAAGTGATCAATTTTTTTCTGTTTTCACTTTCGATGACAACAATCTACCCTTCTTTCCTTTTCGAACGCACGAACGCTTTTCTACTATTTACATCGATGAAACAGTTGTTTTTAATGCCCTTAAAAAGCTGCCTATCAAGTTTTCTTATGGTCCTCATAATTTACCAAAAAAAATTTTTCTAAAAAAAGTAGCTGCATCTGTAGCCCTTCCCTTGTCTGAAATATTCAAAAAATCACTAGAAACTTCTGAACTCCCTTCGGACTGGAAAAGCGCCATTATTAAACCAATTTTTAAACGTAAAGGCTCTAATAGCTCCCCCGAAAATTATCGTCCTATTAGTTTAACTTCTGTTTGTTGTAAAATTTTTGAAAGTATAATAAAAAACGAGATGACGAAATTTTTGACAGAACATAAACTTGTTACTCAAGCTCAACATGGCTTTGTCAAGCGAAAGTCTACACTTACCAATTTATTGACCACTCTTTCAGATTGGTATTCTGCTCGGAATTCAGATAAAACTGTTCACTGTGCTTACATTGATTTTGCTAAGGCATTTGACACCGTATCACATTTCAAACTGATGCACAAGCTAAGAGGTTATGGAATAACAGGTCTTGTTTTTAATTGGATCGACAATTTCTTAAAAAATTGTTTTCAGAAAGGTTTTGTCGATAATGAATTTTCGGAAAAACGACCTGTCATTAGTGGTGTACCACAAGGTACGGTTCTGGGTCCTTTACTTTTTCTAGTTTATATTAACGACTTACCTGAGCATATAACTAAGTCTAAAATTCTTCTTGCTGATGATGATGATGCTAAAATGTATAACTTCTGTGATCGGAAGAGTAGTAGTTGCGACCTAGCATAGAGTTTATCAGATTTGCATGATTGGTCCGTCTTGTGGCAACTCCAGATTGCCATTTCAAAGTGTCAGATAATTTGTTTTGGCGAGCCATCCATGCAAACTGTGAATTATGTCCTGGGTGGTAATGTTTTGCCTTTAGTGACTCATGTGCCTGACCTTGGTGTCACCATAAGTAATGACATGAAATTTTCCCTATACTGTGCTCAGATCTGCCGCAAAGCTTTGCGCCTCAGTGCTAATATATTCAGAGCGTTCAAAACTAGAGATAGTAGTTTTTTAGTGCGTATGTTTAACACATATGTTCGACCCACAGTCGAATATTGCACGCCTGTCTGGTCACCTTATTTATTAAAAGATGTAGACATAGTCGAAAAAGTATTGAGATCGTTTACAAAACGCATTCCAGGCCTTTATTCCCTCAGTTACGGAAAGCGTCTAAAGGCATTAAATATGAAAAGTTTGGAAGAACGACGTCTACGAAACGACTTAATAGTAGCATATAAAATTTTGTCAAATTCTGATCTGGGTTTGTCTTGTTTCTTTAGTTATGCACAAGATGCTGGATTGAGGGGACATAGCTTGAAACTGAATTGTTGCTTTAGTCGTTTGGATTCAGTCAAGTTTTCTTATTTTGATCGAGTACCTCCCATCTGGAATTGTTTGCCACCTGAGGTAGTTTCCGCCAGTAGTCTCAACCGATTTTGTATTGAACTAGATAAAATTGACCTGAAAATATTTCTCAAGGGGCGTTGGGGTTAGTTGGCCACTAGGCCGTCTCCGCTCCTACTCCGGTTTCTCCTATATATGTATTCGCCGTTGTTTATTTTTCTGTCATGCTGTGTTTGCCTTTTTCTAATCTTTTACCGTCTATTGTTTCTAATCATATTCAGTGTGTTTTGTTTGTCTTTGTTTCGCAACAACTTCATTATTATGTTTAATTAAACATTCCCACATGTTGTGTATACCTAACGGCTTGTGAGAACCTGGAGTAAATAATTTCTTGTCTTGTCTTGTCTTGTCATAGATTTAACATCTTTTTCGTATTTTTTTAGAATATGCGAAAAAGATGCAAAAAACATGTTAAAATCATGCTAAACTTTTTAGCATACTTTTAGCATGTTTTTGACATATGTTAAAATCATCTTAATTTCGAGTAAATTTGATGCAAAAAACATGTTAAAATGATGTTAAAATTTTTTAACATGTTTTTAACACTATTCAAAAAACATGTTAAAAGATGTTAAAACCATGTCAATAACATGTTAAAATATGTTAAAAACATGTTAAAAGCATGTTAATCGAAAGTCAAAAAACATGTTAAAAACATTCAAACACTTTCTTCCTGTGCAATACTCCAATCAACTTCATTTTATATTCAAATTAAAGATCTGATTTGGAGCTATTTTGAGCCGTGTTTGCCATAATTTGTTCCTGTTTGTGAAAGCTGCAATTATCCTTCAAAGTTGTGTTTCCATTCACATTTGCACAAAAATTGACTGGCTTCGTTGCGCTTAAGGGTTTTTTAAAAATAAACCATACTTTCAATTTTTCTTGCTTTTTTGCTAAAAAAATTATTTTGTTAAATTTCTTACTCCATTAACAATATTTAGTCTGTTTAAAACATCATTTATTTGAAATTCCACTAGTTTGAACGTGCCTGAGCTAAAAAATGTGACAGCATCAACGAGTCATCTCATCTGTCCTGTTTCAGTGTTAAAATAGAAACCGAATCCAAAACAAAGGATATATTTAAAATATTAAAGGTTGAGTAGTGTACTGTGTATCACTCTTGAGCAAAAAAATAGACTGTGGACGTATCACTAACTATATTTTATGTGGAAAGCTACGAACTTTGCAGAGTGACTGTTTCTGCTCAAAACTGCACCAGCGTTTAGAATAGAATTTAAAATGCCAAAAAATTGTTTTTGGAGTAAAAAATTAAAAAAGTTACCGTTTTTAGCAAATGAAACAAGAAAAATTGAGAGTATCGTTTATTTTTAAAAATCCTTATGCGCAACGAAGCCAGTCAATTTTTGTGCAAATGTGAATAGAAGTACAACTTTGAAGGATAATTGCAGCTTTCACAAAGAGGAGCAAATTATGCCAAATACAGCTCAAAATAGTTCAAAATCGGAGCCTTAATTTGAATACAAAATGTTAGCAGGCACAAAGTTTGACTTCGATTTCCCGGACTGAGAAAAAGGTGCAAAATCTGAAATTGATGACTCGAAATAGCTCAAAATCAGTACGATTTTGAGCCGCTAAACTTGGATCCGGCTCAAAATGTTTGCCTGCCAACTTCAGCCACGAACATTGTTATACTAGAGATCGGCCGGGGCCGGTGGCGGGCCGCGGGCCGACCAGGCCGACCGGTAGTGCATCAAAGTGATTAAGCGCTATTTTTTTGTAGGCTTAAAAATAGCGCTTATTGCAGCAGATGGTGTTATTTGCGCTATTTAGGTGCTTGGACGCTGCTAGGACTTGATTATTATTATATTATTATGATTATTAACTCATTATTGCTTTAAACTATTTCTCGTTCTTTTCCTGCTTAACAAGTACATAAGTTATATATGTTTTCTGGTTATTTCCTTTAATGATCTGTTTTTAGTAGAATATTAATATGCTGGAGAATACTTTATTTACTTAACGTTACGAGTATTTGTTATTTCTAAAATCAAGAATTTGGAATCAGTAAGTATTTCTTGAGTACTAAATCATGTTGGAAGATTGCCTGCAATTTTTACTAATAGAAGCGAAGGATGGAAAGCCCTACAAACCCAACACCGGCGGCGCGGCTGGGGGGGGGGGTGGCGCTTACTGAATCTTTTTACCCTTCTATGGTTTTATTTTGTGTAACCAATAGGACGAAGAATGGAAAGTCATGTTGGGTAATTGCCTACAGTTTTGACTAATTGGAGCGAGGGATGGAAAGCCCTACTCAATAAATTAGCCAATAGCACAAAATAGCGCCTAAATAGCGCAAATATTTAATATCTATTTTTTAATATCGTCTATCAAAACACAAACTAAAAGTTTAAAAGAATTTTAAACTTATTAATCTTAATTGAGAGATCTTATACGTACTAAAAAGTGAAAAAGTTTTCATTAAAATAGCCGATAGCACAAAATAGCGCCTAAATAGCGCAAATAGCACCCTCAGGTGCTACATATATGCGCTATGGAGTAAAACAAAAATTTTATATAAGTCAAAAAAGCACCTCAGAAAAAAATAGCACCTGCCATGCGCTATTATAGCGCTGTGCTATTACAGCACTTTGATATTTTTCGGATATTGAAATGTGCTATAATTTGCCAAAAAAGCGCTATTTTACGAAGCGCTATAGCCGCTATTTTAGGTGCTATATGCGCTATATGCTCCACGGGGGTTATGCTACGCTATTTGATTGGTTCGAGGCTGAAGCTCCACCCCGCGGCCGGGCCGACCGGGCTGACCGGGCCGCGGGGTGGAGCTTCAGCCTCGAACCAATCAAATGAAATTATACATACAGAATGGACGTCACAAACAAACCCCCGTAGAGCAACTGGTCTTCACGGCAACTAGCGAGCTTTGTCTTCAGTTTAATATGAATGTATTTAAAAGCAAGTGCTGTGAGCGGGAACTAAAACCAACGGCGGGTGGACTATACTTATGTATCTCAGGCTTAAGTTTATAATTTGACTCAAGTGTGCTGCAACAATGTGACGATTAGTGCAGTTGAAGCTTTTTGTAAACGCCTAAGCTGAGCTTAAGATTATTGATTTATTTGGTGGGGTGCACCCCACCTACATCAAGACTGATACAAGTTTCAATATTTTAGCTTTTCGTTCAGCGTCTGCTATTCATTAATTCATTCTACAGCGCATTATGTGTAAGGTCCGAGAGCTCGCGCTATCTTATCAAAGCAACAGCTGGGGAATAACATTGCTACTTAAAGGGGCAGCTTTGTGTTTGTAATGCAAAACGTTACAGTTGTATGTAAATTATTAGTGAGCTACAGTCGTCCTTAGACTTTAGCAGCCTTTATTACTAATCAAGCCAACCAGGGCCCACCGGGCCGACCGGCAAACATCCGACCGATCGCTCAAAGCAACCGACCGATCGGTCCCGGGCCGATTCCCGGCAAACAGCGGGCAGCAGCCGGGCTGACCGGGCCGGCCCCGGGCCGACCGGACCGGCCCCGGGCCGACTGCAACGGCCCCGGGCCGGCCCCGGCTTAGCGGCCGATCTCTACTTAGCAATTCGTCAGATAAGACCGACCGGCCGAATGGGCCTGCAGATAGGCCGTTGCCACTCGGTCTAGATCCTGATCATGATGAAATGCATGAAAAAATAGTCTCAACCTCAAGAAACAAGAAAGTAAAGAAGACAAGGACATGCCGCTTCAAGATTCTACAAGGAAATTTTTCGGAAACGTTTAAAAATTTCCGGAAAAGTACGTCTGGTAATTTCCGGAAATTTTCCGGGTACTATTACCCCTAGAAATATAGCCAAGTTAGTTGCTTTGGAATAGGAGCAATAGTTTTTTTTATAGAAAAACTTACAGATCCTATCATATCTAAGTTAAAACACCTTGGACTTAGCACCTCGATTTATTATGATTCAAATTTAGTCATTTGAATTAATATCCAGGTTATTTATTAAAAGTTATACTACTGTGTAGTAAAACAAATAACCTTATGTAAATGTATATGCCTAGTACTTGATTAAACTTCACAACAGCTAAACTAAGATTTTACTTCATTGTTGTGTCAAATAAATGAGTTAAGGTCGATTCATACTTACAGTCGTAGGTCTGTTCAGTCGGGAGAATTCTCGATACACATACAGTACCAAGAGTACATTAATAGGGAAGAGTATGACACTCTTCCCTATCCTAGCTAATCGGCCCGGACGATGCTCCGGCCGAAATAGCCCTTTTCGCCTTGATTTCAGGGGGGGTACCCCCCACTCGAATCAAGACATGTCTTGATTTCAGGGGGGGACCCCCCTCAAATCCGGGAAGTGTGTTGATTTCAGGGGGGGGGGTACCCCCCTCGTTTCAGCACACTGCCAGCATGAACTCTGTGGTGAGCTGGTAACGTGCTGAAACGAGGGGGGTACCCCCCCCCCTGAAATCAAGACACCACCGTGGCAGTGTGCTGAAACGAGGGGGCTGCCCCCCTGAAATCAAGACACTTCCCGGATTTGAGGGGGGGTCCCCCCCCTGAAATCAAGACATGTCTTGATTCGAGGGGGGTGCCCCCCCTGAAATCAAGGCGTGAAAGGGCTATTTCGGCCGGAGCATCGTCCGGGCCGATTAGCTAGGATAGGGAAAAGTGTCATACTCTTCCCTATTATATACTCTTGACAGTACCCAATTCCTGGCGTCATACTTTTGGAATTTTGCCGGCTGAACGGACGTGGCACGTGAAGCCCGCGTGCATACACTCGTGCGCTGCGCGCACTCGTTCATGTATTTAGCGCTTCACGTAACAGTGCGTATAAATCGCTGAGTGCACGCTACATCGTGCTATAACTTACACTAGTGTAACCTCACTGTACACGGTGTAGCCGTTGGGTAACAGCAGATGTCACTCTAACTGTGTACGTACTAAGCGCAGCGTGTACACGATTACACGGTCCATTCCGGTTAAAAAAGTCGAAAAGTCAAAAGTATGTACATAAGACATATGTTTTGGTAATTAGCCGTTGAGGCGTTGAGTAAAGCAATAGCTAGGTAGGTATTTAGGTATAGGTATATCGTCAATGCAATAATATTTTTATGGCAAGTCAATGTTTGAGTTGAGATTGAACCAAAAAGGTAGAAAACAGAAATTAGCCGACATCCCTCAGTCTATCCAGACGAGATAAGCTTGACGCTCTTGAAATCTGTTCCAAACGTTGCTTTGCTGACACTTCATTTCTTGCAAAACACAGCAATTGTCTTTGATAGTATTCTGTGAGCAACGGATCCCGACATATATGGGAGCTGGGTTTGCTTGATTGAATCCGATTGTAGAGCGCCTTAAATAAAACAGATCACATAGAATCAGAATAACACTTTGTACACAGAATCTGTTACATTTACTAAAGTCTGACCAAAAATTAATGAACTCTGAGCACAAAAGCAACTGATTTTATAATTAAAATAAAATAAAGAGTTCCTGCACCAAGAGTACAGCGAGTAGTCGCAAAAATCAGGCCACCTATTTTATCATAGGGTTCAACAATTTTTGGTCAGACTTTAGTAAACTTACACGTGTAGGATTTTACTGACTTATTCAAACAAGCTAAAGCCTAGACATAATTTTAAATTTTAATTTTTTTATTTTTAAAAGACATAACTGACGTTGGTTTGGTGAAGCCTGAGTTATAGCTGCGAAAAGCTAGTTTAGAAAATCAGTACTGGATTCAAGTTTACGGTGTAGCACTTAGCACATTCCTTCATTTCTATTGATGTTACTTAACAGATGCCCGCTTTTGCACTACGTCCTGCTGCTAACTTTGCTTTTCTGCCTAAATTTACAAAAACAGTTTTTCGCACCATATTTTGAGCACGAATTTCATTCTGTTGCTGTTGTTTTAACTGCGACGAATACGACATCCCCAGCACTTTCTCCTTCAAGTTCAAACTTCCTGGTGATTCCATCCTTCTCAGAGCACCGGTTGCCGTAATAGGCCTGTTGTTGATCACAACACCTTGTCTTGAATCGGTCATTTTGGCCAAAGATCGACCATATCGTTTTTTCAGAATTGCTTGAACCAGCCGCTTATTTTCTCGCTCTATCTCCCAAAGTCGCTGATTGCTGAAACTCATGTTTTTTCGTTTCCCAGTTTGCCCAGATATCGTATTCGTTCGCCCAGATTTCCCTGAATCGCTGGGAACAGACTTTGCAGCGGGACTCGGGATGCGAACCCGGGAGCCACTTTCCGGAAGCGACAACTGCTCCAGACTTGTAGCCCGCTGCAAAGGCAGTCGCAGGCTTGGTTTCTGTTGCTGCTGTTGTTGTTGCTGTTGTTGCTCTTGTTCCTGTTCCATGCCGACTTCCAGCAATAGTTCCTGCAAAACGAATGAAAATTTAGACATATTAGATCAAATATGTATGTAATATGCAAAAGCTTTGCAAAAATTGAATCCGTTGTTTTTTGAGAATAAGAGCACTACATATCTATCTATCACTCGGCACAGATTGAGTTGTTTTCTTCGTGATACTTACCTGTCAGGATGGGAAGTATGGGATATGTACCCCAAATATTGCTTTAAAATAATTATAAATACTCTAACTACACTCACCCATCATCAGTTAGACATTCCCTTGTTTTTCTATCCTATCACACGTAGCCTGGTATGGTTTTAAAACAAGGTAGAGTATCGTGCACCCTTTTGTGCTCGACCACCTTAAATACATAACCTATTTTACTGACGTTAGCGCATAGGGAGCCTAGGTCTTTTTGACAAATAATTTTAAGGAATAAAAAATTTTCTTGACCTAACAATCAATTTTTTGAATTTTCTATTTTTAATTAATAGATATGAAATATATGAAGTATTATAGCTGTTTATGTAGCATACTTCAACTTGTTTCCACAGGTTGACACTGTCTGGTTGACTTAGTTGAGTAGCGAATGATATTTTATGTGGCATGTAATCCGAATTGTTATGGTCTATCCGGTTTGATTGATGATTGTTGTGTCCATTGATTGGTGGTGTCATTCGTTTTGAGCTTCGGCTTTCGTTTGACTGCTTGGATGATCTAAAACGAACATATTGTAATAATGTGGTTTTCCGTTTTCATTCATGTTAATGTATTCAATTACAGAAATTATAATTAGGAAATATAAAACAAGAAAATAAGAAACACCAAATAATATAACGCGCATTTTTTCTTGCGGATAAAGTCAGTATAGGT
>JASANF010009550.1:0-53971 GCA_030248245.1 Trissonchulus sp. WLG1_4
CTTGTTTGGTCAGACTTTAGCTTAGACTTGTTTGATCATTCTTTGTGGTGACAATTTATGATTCAACAGCAAAATTTAGAAACTAAAGTCCAAAAGACCAAAAATGGTGCGTGGCGAACTTCAGAGCTTTACTGAGCCTAAACGGCCATACAATGTATACATTTTCTAAAAGCTATTTTGCAGGAGAATTCAACTAAAATGTAAAAATTGCAAATTTTTTTTTGACTTTCATGATTCTATTACATATGCCTTACCATTGTTAATTAAAAATCCTAAAATAAACGCGAACAAAAAATGCTCAAGTTTTATTCAAATTTTTTCATTTTTAGCAGTCCATATGATGAACATAGGGCGCAAAAATTTTAAAATTTTAATTTAAAAAAACCGTCGTCTCGAAATTAAATATTCTTACTAATTTGAAGTCAGTATTATTCCTGCATTGTCAAAATGTGAAAAAAATTTAAAAATCATAAATTTGAAATTTTGAAAATTTTTATTTAATTTTTCAAAATTTCAATAATTTTTTTCAAATTCAATTTTTTTATTTTAATGTGTTAAGCTCATTGATGCTACTAAAATGAGCTATCTTGCAGGTTAATCGGTTCAGTATAACTGTTGATATTCTGAAATTATCGTTTTCGCTATGATTTACACGTAAAATCTGCTGGAATTCCTTTTAAAGCTCACTTTTTTAGCTTGCCTCAGTTTCACTTGTTTGAGTCAGCACTTGTGTTAGAAAATATGCTAGCAATGGAGTAATTTTTGCCCATGCATGCCAAGTTCATGTATATATTTGGACTGGCACCGACACTATAGCAACGCCTGCATGCTGCATGCGCATTTGTGCTGCCTTGAACTGAAAAGCCTGGCTCCTCATGTCATACAAAAATAGCATCCAATTATTTAAACATGTTTTTCCTATTATGTAGACTGGTTTCCAAGGGTTCTGATAAACAAACCAGCCAGTATAAAGTACGAAATGTGTGCATGAGCGTTATTTAAAAGTTATATACACTATATATACGACATTTGACTGCGACTGGTAATATGGCAGTATGGATAATATTTTTTTGGCTATGCAGCTTACATCGCATTGCCGTAATTATGGCTAAAAACTCCTGTCGTCTTGTTATCAATGAGCTGAATTCTGACAGGTCCTGATGACAATCAAGAATTTGTGAAGCTACGCTACGTGTGCGACCGGCAGCCGCGAAGTTATCCCGAATTTACCGGCTAAAAATTATTGTTTATTCAGCTAGATGGATCGAAACGAGATAAAGGAAAAATTACTTGGTATGCTGACCTAAAATCTATTTCTACGAAGTCAAATGGCTACATCGTCATTGGTAATAATATAGCGAATGCCGACTTAACTTTATGGAACAGCAGCGTTCAGTACGGTAGAAAATATCGCAAATCTCTTGGAAGTCTTTATGAAACTCGTCAAAACTTGATACATAACGGAAACAGCTACGTTAATGCGGCTATTTTAATATTTTCTGAAACATTCACACTGCCACAAACTATAAACGATTATAATTTATATTTAGCTATTGACAATTTAATGCTTCTTAAATTACAAAAATTTTCAATGGATATGGTTGTATATGGAAGTTTAATGTGTTACAGTGAACCATGCCCTATTTTTGAAAAACTGCACCCTGAATTCATAGACAGAGACTTTATTCTTACTGACATGGATTTCAAAAATAAACCTGATCGGTCACTGAATAAGTCCACCGAGGACTGTACAAACTATGGTTTTCAGCCAGAAAATTTTAAATTAGAACAGCCAAGTCCAGGACCTGACAACGATTGCGCGGGTGTGCGGTTTATAGCTTCTCGTGCCCTTGCCAGTTTACATGACGCTGAGGCAGCTACCGGAAGCAATAGCATACAACACTCTGTTAGGCCCTATTATGCCGTATCATCCGATGAATTTATTGCGGCTCGCAAACGATTAGAAAATGACGAAATTCGAAAATCTTTGATAAGATCTCCAAAAGCACAATCTTATTGTCATCAGAAATTAGTAATCAAAGAGCCTGATCCTAAAAAACGAAAAAAAGTTATAAGTAGCACAACTACAGACGTACCGATTGCTGAAGCCTCTTCTGTACACGGGCTCCAATCATTGCTATTCACTGAACCACAAACTTCGACTGAGAAAGCAGAAATATCTGGGAAGTCGAATAAGCCCTTAAGTTCTAGAGAAAAAAATATAATTAAATCAATTTATCGTTATTTCTCTAACATGCAGTCTCAGTCAGCATCTCGTAATACTGCTTACAGGCAGACAACCGAAGCTACATCTAAGTCATAAAGTATGATCCGATCATTGATTTTTGGAAAAATACGAGGAATGAATGCACAGATGCATCGATCACGCCATAGGGGAAGACCTATTAAGGAAGTGGATTCGTTATGGACGTCACAAATACGTGCAACTATTTATAGCATGTACTCAAATGGACAACTTCCTATACTACGCTCGTTGTTGACGAGCCTCAAAACAAACTCAAATGATTTCCCTGACATTGAGCGTGAAACTTTGCGAAAAATTCTGAAAAAAAATGAATTAAAATTATTAAATTAAAAAATGAGTAAGCAAATTTTATACGAACAGCCTCGAGTTATTGCAATGCGGCATGATTATTTGCGTAAAATACGCCGCTACCGAAACGACGGATACAATATAATCTACCAAGACAAAACTTGGTTAAACTCTCACCACACACCCGAAAAATGCTGGATGGAAATAGCTAAAAATAAAGACATGCTGTTGCCATGCGATATTCAAGGAGGACTGCGGGTGCCTTCGGAAGCCGGACAACGGATAATTGTTAACCATGCAGGAGGAGAAAATGGATTTGTATACGGGGCAGATTATGTCTTTATCGTGAAGACAAAAAGTGGCGATTATCATACCGAGATGAATATAATGCATTTTATGGATTGGTTTAATTATACACTATTGTCCAATGTGCAAAATAACACCGTTATTGTGGTTGACAATGCAAAGTACCACAATGCTATTATCGATTTTTCTAAAGTTCCCAACATGAGTTGGAAAAAGCTGCAATAGTAGCTTGGCTAACAACTCATTCAATTAGCTTCAGACCAAACGCAATTAAAGCAGAATTGGTACAGCTTGCAAACAACATGCTCCAGACAAACAACAAACAATACTTAACGGACCTGGCCGCGGATGATGAGCAACGAGATATAAAACTGTTATGGTTGCCGATTGGACACTGTGAGCTCAATCCAATAGAGTTAATCTGGGCAACTGTTAAGCAACGCGTTGCAAAAAGAAACAAAACTTTCAAGATCAGAGACGTACTGTTGTTGACCCAGAGTATTTTAAGTGAGATAACGCCGTCAGAATAGAGGAAAGCTGTCGAGCATGTAAAAAAAGTAGAAGACAATTACTGGGAAAGGGACGCTTTGATAGACTGGGAAGTAAACGAATTAATTATTGCGGTGGATAGTAGCGATCAAAGTGACACTGATTAAAGTACACAGCATATACATAAATGAATAATTACAGCAAAATAAAATGTTGAGTAAAACAAAATGTGATAATTATAAAATATTGATATTGTAATCCTTACAATAACATAAATGTCGAATGAAACGTAACAATTTCGTGGCAACTTTGCCACGCCTTCAACTGAAAATGGCTACATATGTATATATACATGAAGTATGATCTTGGCATGTATGGGCAAAAATTACTCCATTGCTAGCATATTTTCAAACACAAGTGCTGATTCAAACAAGTGAAACTGAAACAAGCTAAAAAAGTGGGCTTTAAATAGAATTCCAGCAGATTTTACGTGTAAATCATAGGGAAAACGATAATTTAAGAATATCAACAGTTATACTGAACCGATTAACCCGCAAGATAGCTCATTTTATTAGCATCAATAAACTTAACAATAAACTCAATAAACAACATGCTCCAGACAAACAACAAACAATACTTAACGAACCTGGCCGCGGATGATGAGCAACGAGATATAAAACTGTTATGGTTGCCGATTGGACACTGTGAGCTCAATCCAATAGAGTTAATCTGGGCAACTGTTAAGCAACGCGTTGCAAAAAGAAACAAAACTTTCAAGATCAGAGACGTACTGTTGTTGACCCAGAGTATTTTAAGTGAGATAACGCCGTCAGAATAGAGGAAAGCTGTCGAGCATGTAAAAAAAGTAGAAGACAATTACTGGGAAAGGGACGCTTTGATAGACTGGGAAGTAAACGAATTAATTATTGCGGTGGACAGTAGCGATCAAAGTGACACTGATTAAAGTACACAGCATATACATAAATAAATAATTACAGCAAAATAAAATGTTGAGTAAAACAAAATGTGATAATTATAAAATATTGATATTGTAATCCTTACAATAACATAAATGTCGAATGAAACGTAACAATTTTGTGGCAACTTTGCCACGCCTTCAACTGAAAATGGCTACATATGTATATATACATGAAGTATGATCTTGGCATGTATGGGCAAAAATTACTCCATTGCTAGCATATTATCAAACACAAGTGCTGATTCAAACAAGTGAAACTGAAACAAGCTAAAAAAGTGGGCTTTAAATGGAATTCCAGCAGATTTTACGTGTAAATCATAGGGAAAACGATAATTTAAGAATATCAACAGTTATACTGAACCGATTAACCCGCAAGATAGCTCATTTTAATAGCATCAATAAACTTGACACATTAAAGTCAAATAAATTGAATTTAAAAAAAAATTATTAAAATTTTGAAAAATTTAAAAAAATTTCAAAATTTCAAATTTATGATTTTTAAATTTTTTTCACATTTTGAGAATGCAGCAATAATACTGAGTTCAAATTAGTAAAAAAAAATTAAATTCGAGACGACAGCTTTTTTTAACATTGAGATTTTAAAATTTTTGAGCCCTATGTTCATCATATGGACTGCTAAAAATGAAAAATTTGAATAAAACTTGTGAGCATTTTTTGTTCGCGTTCATTTTAGGATATTTTATTAACAATGGTAAGGACTATGTAACGGAATCATAAAAGTTAAAAAAAATAAAATTTTAAAATTTAAAAAATTTTTAAATTTTAAATTTTTTTTAAAATTTTGCAATTTTTAAATTTTAGTTGAATTTCTCCTGCAAAAGAGCTTTCAGAAAATGTATACATTGTAGGGACTATCTCCAATGGTTTAGGCTCAGTAAAACTCTGAATTTCGCCACGCACATTTTTTGGTCAGACTTTAGCAAAAATTTTAAAAATTGCATGAGGTGATCGGTGTAGTCAGCCCCTTAAGGTTTAAGGGCCCATAACTTTTGATAGCGTAGAGATACAACTATAATATTAGCATCATTTGTAAGCAAATTGAGAGAGCTTTTAAGTGATGGGTGACGGCCTGTAATTTGACGTTAAGGTTGCATCATACTTTTGGATTGGAAATTTAGACGTTTAAACGTGAATGGTATGCGTCAAGTACGGTATCATTCAAAACTTCTACTGTTTTGAATTGCAAGGCGTCAATTTTATGTTTGTTTTATTTAATGTTGAGGCAAGTAATGACGGTCTGAATATTTGAGAATTAAATGACACTATAGTATCATCGTATATTCATCGTAGTAGACGTTCGAGCCCGAAAATATCAGTAAGGAAATTTTTTCTTTTTGTCAAACCCTTGTAGCGGTGAAACGGTTTCCTTCACAAACTGACTTTAAATAAAAAGTTTTGGCCACGCTATCGTCTATCTGACAACGTAAAAATGACATTTCTGCTTTGAGCTGATCCTGAGTTACTTTCGTATTTATTTTCGAACAAAAAAGTTTATATAGTATAGGAAGGTAACAGTAGCTATAGTCTGAACAAAAACTGTATGTATCGAACTTTATTGCTTCAGAGCAACTTAGTCGTTTGAGTTATAATTTTTATTTAAAATAGTGTTGACGTTTTTGCCTGAATGTTTGAAACCTAATGTTTCATATATCATAGCCCTGAATGTTATGCGTTTAACAAATAAACAGCATGATTGTTTTATCGCCTTCTTAAATCATGCTTTTTTTCATTGAAAAACGGCAATTGTAGTCCGTTTTGTTGGCTGTAACTCAACAAATACTTAGCCAAATTTGACAATTTTTGCATCACTGAACGCGTTGTGGCTCCGCGCAGTTTGTGTAAGTAAAAAAACTAAAAAATTTGACACAATTTTTTCAATATTTGTCAGGTTTACAGTCATTATCCGCAACTTTCAATCAGTATTAGTTAAAATAATTATTGCCACAAAATAGTTCAGTTCTTTAGCTTCAGTTTTTGATACCAAAAATATGCGCTTTTAATTGGTTGAACAAAGTTTAGAAAAAAACTAATTTGTGATTCACAGTATTTTGCGCCCATAAAAATTTATACTCGCATATCAGCGTTTAGAATATTTATACGCATGCCCTTCACACGCTCACCAATCACTATTTGGTATTTTTGACAAGTTAATAAAAAGTCCTATTTTTTCTCTGCATAACTTTGATCAATCCAATCAAAACCGCATAAATTAAAAGCGTAAATATTGAAAAAAATAGCGCCAATTTTAGAATTTTTTAATTTCATAAACTGCACGAAATGACAACACGTCCATTGATACGAAATTCATTAAAATTGGCCAAGTATTTGTTGAGTTACAGCGAAAAAACGGTCAAAAATGCCGTTTTTCAACGGAAAAATTATAAATTAAAAAATCAATAAATTTTGACTGGTGCACGTTATAGTCATGTTGTGTATATCGTTAGACGCAAAACGTTAAGGGCTATAGAACGATATATAATACATTAGGTTTCCAACAGATAGGCGCAAAAAATCAAGTTTAATTGAATTATATTCTTGTAAGTTAGTTTAAAAAAATTTTAATTATTTAAATTTTTTAAATTTTATAAAAAATTCTATCAAAAATGCCTTCAAATGACATACACATTAAGGGGTTACCTCAAACGACTAAGTTGCTATAAAGAAATAAAATCTGAAACTTTTGAAGTTTGGAAATTTACAACAATGTCGAAAAGTTCTAGTTTTGAAGGCAAAAAGTCAAACAAAGACAAAACTTTTCAAACTGAAATTTCAAAAGTTAAAAATTACTACACTATAAAAAAGGTGCTGCAATTTTTTCAATTGAATCAGATTGGGTTTTAGTGCCATCGTCGCCGTGTACTCTCATATGCCTGTTCTGGAAGCCTGGATCGACGGTAAATCCACAAATGGAATCAACACATATAGCATTGATAATCCAACCAAAGAACTTTTGTAAGAATACTTTTACAAAATGTTTTCCCTATTATTTGACGTAATCATCTAAATATTATTATTAAGCCTGAACAAAAGTTGTGGGACCTCTGATACAAAACAGTAAGTTTCCTGACTTCTTGTTGCACTATTCTTGTCTGAAAATGTTCCATTTAGCATTGTATGTTCTGTTTTCCTCAAAGTTCAACATTTTTTGGTCTGACTTTGTTTGGTTTTGTTTGACCAATATTTAGCGATGGAATCAACTTATTCTGGGAACAGGGTCATCCAAACTACACCACGCTACCAACTTGCACCTACGTCAACCCCAAATCTGGGGGTCCTTATTTCATGATGACGACGAGTTGTGCTGATTTGCGGTATACTGTTTGTCAACTACGAGGTCAGTTTTTCAATTCTGAAATTTATAGTTAGTAAAAAGCAGTAAAACAAAACAAAATCATAATAATAATGATAATAAATGGGAAAACTGATATTGTACCTGATAGAATTGGTTTTTTTTTGTTTAAAAAACTCAATTTCGGTTGTTACGGTAAAGCATAACCTTATGTTAGAAAAAACAATAGTGAAAGTCTTAAATTTATTAACAACTTTTTGGTTCACTTTCAAGGTTAGCGGTGAGTAACTTTAGTCAGTATAACAAAACCTGACAGATTTTTTGCATATAGATACAACCAAGATGTTGCAGCTTCTGAGAACCACAGAGTACGCTATACGCGGTACACAAAGCAGACATCGGTACACAATCACTTTTATAAATTTAGTAGAAAATGCCATGACCCTTCGTCCATCACAAGAAAGCACAAAACCTACAACTGCTATTAACTTAACTCCGCCAGAAACTGTACCTCCAACAATACCAGCCACTGTCACTTATCCGGAGCTGACTACGACAGGTCTTACGATGGTCACTGATTTAACTCAATCTTTTCCAAGCACTCCTACGCAAGGTACATAACGATTTTGTTCCTGATACCACAAAATACTGATTAAAATTTGAATAAAAATTTTAAATGAAAATAGTAATTAGGTAGTGTTGCATTCAAAAATAATTCGCGGTAGAATAAATCATAAATGATGACAATATGTAAATAGTCAGTTACACAAATAATATTTCAAGTGAATGAATTAAATTAAATACATGGTACATCCGTTTTTTGACTTCGTTAAAAAGCCAAACGCATTCGCAAAATAAATTGTCAGTTTTGACACATTTACGAATTATAGAATTTACGAATTATCTTTTGTTTTTTATACAAATTACTGCCGTTAATTTCTAAAAGTAATAAAACGTAAAAGTAAAGTAACGTAAAACATTTTTAATGATCAGCAAAGAAATTTTCCAAACTGTAACGAATAATTCAGATATTTTTCAATAGTATTACATAAAAAACTAATATGGATTTTAATAGATTTGGGAAGGCTATAGTAGAATTATATTTTGCACTAAAACTTTTATGTAATGGTATATATTCTATTATGTATGTACCTTTAAAATTGACCGTTAAATCGACTGGCATTAAAATATTGAATGAATCAGACAATTAAATTAAATTTATGTATCTATAATAATATTATTCTTAAATTATATTTTAGTGTTTTCCGAAAAATACAGGAAATCGGTTCATGCAAACGGTATAACGGCCGTGATGACAGCTAACCAAGGTAATTTTTGAAACAGTATTCAAGTCAAATTTCTTTCAGTTTGAACTCAATCATTTTATATAACTAATGATTACAAAATTTTATGTAATGAATCCGTCCAATTTAATTTTTTAGAATGACCAAATAGATACCTAATAGATAAATAGATATCTTATTGCAGTATATAATGCTATAGTTCATATCGGAATAGTATAGTGCACCCATACGTACCAGCAACCGTCCTTGTCAACCTCAGTAACATTTTTACACTTTTAGACTGTCGCCCATCAAAAGCAGTGTCCTGTAGAAGAAAAAATTCAAACAAACATGAGAAAATTGGATTAAAAATGCAATTACTTATCTTTCATTAACCAGCTTAAAAGCTTTGCATCAATAGTCAGCATTTTTGTCCGTAAAAATAATTGCAATTAATAATAGTTAATAATATTAATTCGGCAACAATAATAGTTTTTGTAAAAAAGTTTCACTCACTAAACATTTTAAAGTACACCTTACAATAATAGCTCATTCAGCTATCACTAGTATCACCATTATCATTTATTACGTGTCGCTCTACAAGTTAACCCAGTTTTTAGCATTTTTAGGAGCGTGTCCCGAAGACTGGATTCAATCTGTGCACTGTTACAAGGTCATTATGGACAACGCGCACAACCAATCAGTGCCCGATTTGAGAACAGGCTCCTTAGTCGACGCAGCGAAAACCTGTCCAAAGGAGTATCCCGGCGCCATCGTCCCGTGGTTTGCAAACCGGCAAGAATATGATGCTTTTAAAGCGACTATGGGGTAAAGTACTGCTTTTGTTAAACACTTGTTAACAACAAAATTGAAAGCAAATTACTTTCATGGGAAGCTGGATCCATAAAATTTTCATGGCTAAAATTTCATTTCATTTCATTTCATTTCATGGCTAAAATTGGAATTTCTAGTAAACTTTTGGCGCTAATTCGGTCAATGTTTACTCATACTAAATCATGCATTTCTGGAGATGTAAGCAAGTTTTTTGATACTAATATGGGCGTTCAGCAAGGAGGTGTGCTGTCTCCTCTGTTATTTAACGTTTTCATATCTGACTTAGAAAAATACTTTAGCGATAACGATGCGCCATATGTTATGCTTCACGCTGTAAAACTACATTTACTTTTATATGCGGATGATCTACTGCTGTTTGCTAAATCGAGTGATGATTTACAAAATGCTTTGCTATTGCTCGAATCTTATTGTAACACATGGGGTATAAATGTTAATACTGATAAGTCAGTTGTGATCTGTTTTAACTCTCGACACGCTGCAAACAATACTTTTACGTGTTTTTACAAAAATGCTGAACTTAAAAATGTTTTATGCTTAAAATACCTTGGATTTCTTTTAGACCAAAATGAAATAGGAAAACTAACAATAAAAAATAGAACAGAATTGGCCTTCCGTGCCAAAATTCCTTTGTACCATGCCCTATCTAAATTCCCTAACCTGTCATTTAAGACAAAGCTACATCTATTTGATACACTTATTGCTTCAGTTCTACATTATGGTTGTGAGGTGTGGTGTAAATTTGCTCTTTCTTTAAATAATGTATACCCTTTAAGACTTTTGAAGAATTGCAATGATTCATTAGAAAAAGTTCATATTACTTTCTTAAAAAGAATCCTAAGAGTTAAAAACACAAATCCTTCGTCAGCTATATACGCCGAAACTGGACGATATCCTTTACTTGTTAGCAGAATCTGCGCAATGCTCAAGTATTGGTGTAAACTCTTGCAAACTCCTGAAGACTGTCCTAGAAAACAGGCCTACAATTCACAATGTTACATCACCTTCTGTAATAACAATGTTTGTACGTGGATATCGTATTTGTTGCTAATATTGACTAAACTGGATAGTCTAGAATTCTGGATAAATCAAAAAGTAGACGACCCCAAAAAATTTATCAACGATGCCCGAACTAAATTACAACATATTTTTTATTCTGAATTATCAGATGAGTTTCAACAATTACCCAGTTTGGACTTATACGTTAAATTTAAACATAGCTTTAAAATGGAACATTACCTTAACTGTATTGAAAACAAACGTCATTTGCATGCTTTAATTAAGTTGCGGCTCCGCTCACATGACCTAGAAATTGAAAGGGGTAGATGGGACAGAAGGATTACACACAGATTACCTAGAAATGAACGAGTTTGTAAGTTATGTGCATCGGGAACAGTGGAATCCGAACCACACTTTCTTTTAGAATGCAGCTTCTTAACTGACCTTCGGGATCTATACATTTCCCCACTGCTGACTAGTTGTGACAGTTCTGACTCAACGGACCAACTAGTCGTTCTTTTTTCTTCTTTTGATTCCGTAGTTTTAAACCAACTCGCAAAGTTTGTGCACCTAGCTTTTAAAAAACGTGCAAATAAATATCTGTCTTTTGGACTAAATTCTTGACATAAAGATCCATTGAAACTAATATTTTATTTTATTTTTTTTTAGTGCAAACTATCACGCAATATTTATAATTTAATGTGTTTGTTCGTTTTGTTTTGTTTTTTTCTGTACCTGGTGGCATTGTAGCATAGTATGTCCGTAAAGGATTTTATGCTGGCAGTAATTTGTTTTTGTTTTGGCTCTTAAATAAATAAATCAATCAATCATAGGGATTTCCAGTAACCACTCGCAAGATCTAGGCTGGAGAAAAACTGGGCTTCTCCGAGGGTGTCCAGGAGGTCATCAATTCGGGGTAACGGAACTGAGTCTTTTTTGTAACAGCGTTCAAATCTACGCAGAATCGTTCGGATCCGTCTTTTTTCTTGACGATAACAATAGTGCTTGCCCATGGGCTGGTGGATTTGGTAATTAACCCTCGTTAATACTATTAACGCCATATTATCGATATACTGCTTTAGGGCTTCTCTTTGAGCAACTCAAAAGGCAACTGCTTCAGTGCAGGGGTCTCCCCTGTGTCTATTTTGTGTTGAACTAAGGTTGTTGGTCCTAAGTCATCATTACTGAGAGAAAACACGTCCGAGTAACGTCTCAGTAGGGTAAGCAGCGTATACTTATGCAGTTCGTTCAGATTAAATTGGTCGAGGTCAAGCTTTTGGCTGATGTCGATGCTCACCGGAGTGTTAGTTGTTTTAATTCCTGTCAATGTCAAAGGACAAACAATGTCTTCTGATTGGAGGTCCCATACCCGACTTTTGTTCCTTCGGGCAAGGTCACTGGTACTGTAGTTGGCTTAATTAAGCGAACAGATAGACCAGAGCCGTCAGAATGGTAGGCGGTTGCCAGAGTCTTGCCACCAAAAAGACATTTGTTGTCCGGAAATTCGATTTCGCTGCTGTCGATAAGAATTTCATTCGCCGCCGGTTTAATTTTTGTAAAGCCTGGTAAAACAATTTTAGTGCGGTAATGCATGGTCGCTGAGGAAGCCAAATATACCTGAATCAATTCCGTGGAAGCCTGTCTCATAGAGCTGGCAGGACTTTTCTCGTCGTACTGGCTCACGGGTATTCCAAGCGCGTTGACGGTGTTGTTGGTAAAATCAAAGCTAATTTTTTCGATCTTTCGAAGAACGTCGCGCCCAATAAGCAGCTCGTAGGGGCAATTTTCCATGACCACAAGAGGATGCTCGTCGATCTTCACGGAACCTAGTTGTATGGTCGCACAGAAAAAGCCTAGTATCAATAGTTGGTGCCCTGACAGCGGCTTTGCCTGTCTGTGCGTTTTTTAAGCGAGTCGAGCGAAGTGTATTTTATGGCTTGTTCCTTGCTAATCAGAGTGACGTCACTGCCAGTATCAATCATCGCACGGATCGGGGTTCTGTTAACTTTCACTGTTGCAAAGCATCGCTGTTCCGACCCTGACGTGCCAGCAATTATCGGAGGCCATGTGACCTGGTTGTTATTTGGCTTCGGATGTGATAGAGTTTCCACATTGGTTTCAAACATGCGAAGCAAGCTATTCTGCGTATTATCGGCAAGGTCTTTGCACCCTTCTGTGTCATCTGCTGGATAGTCTCGACAGCGTGGGTAAATTTTCGTGTAAACAAGAAGTTAGTAAAAAAAATAGAGCAAGATTAACACACAACCAACCATCACCACCAGGTTAGTTATCAGTTGCAGCGGTCCCTTTAGTAACTGACTGAGCAGATCACCTGCGCCATGACCTGGTCCTTCAGCGGCGTGTCAGATTTTGCTGCCTAGGCCAGTAGCGGCTTCTTCAAGAGCTTCTCCTGCAGCAATTATAATGTTACCTAATCCTTTCTCGGTACCAGCAATGTATAATGGACAGTCCTGTTGTATAGTTGGTCAGTTTCTCAAGGTGTTTCTCTACGGCAAGTAGTCGAGAGTAGTGCGTACGCAGCATTCCCACTGACGTCACTATTCCTGCTAAACTGCTATGGTAAAGTGCAGGAGCGCTGAATACGAACGGCTTTTTTTTTGGTGTGAGCCAAAAGCTAAACTGATTTCTTGCACATTCGCCGGCCCATCGACTAAAAACCATCGATGGTCGTTGCGAAAAATTTCATAAATGTTATGCTCGCAGGGGATTGTCGGAAATGATGGTACTATATCGGTGGAACCAGGGATGACAAACCAGACTGTTTCGTTGAATTCGACGGTTAGCGTATCATAGCATTCGCCATTAGCTTTGTAGTCCCAAATTATTTTGTCAGGTTTTAATTGTTTACATTGCCAAATCTCGCCGGCGACGCTAGCGTGGATATCCGTTCGGTTAAGCAGAATTATGGCTCCAAGAGTGGGGTCGATGCGTATAAGTTGGTGAATCAGCAGTAGCTGACGTTCGGCTAAGCTGCAGATTGAATGCCATACATCACGAAAATTTGCGAGCTCTAGCTTGATCATCTTGTCTTCTAGGTACTGTAAATTGCTATTCACAGGGTCACTTTCTTCGCTGGGGTTATCTGTTGGCTCATGGTGTTGTGCAAAGAAATGATTCTTAGTTCGTTGTGACGATTGATTCTTTATGTCGGCTGGTCTTTGATAGTACCGATAATTTCCTTTCTTCTTTGTGACTATTTTTAGTGCTGGTCCTTGGTCACTTAGAACAGTGCCTTTCGGTAGACACTGTGAGTCGCTTCTGCCTTTTATGGTAAATGCAGCTTGGAGGGTGGGGATTAGGATGTGGTCACCAGACGCTTCTGCCTTGAACTTCCCTTTTGCTTCATAACGGCAAAAGAAAGAACTGTTGAAGGGCAGCCAAATAATCGTAGCATCAGATTTCACGCATTGCCCGGACATTGGATCGCAACTGCCAATGTCGCCCAAGTCGCTGGTGGGGACTGTATTGTCAATGGTTGCCACGGTACCAAACTTAAGGAGTAGGCTTGTGATGCGGGTACAGTAGTCATAACAGCACCACCGGTATGCTACCGACAGTGGCCTTCCAGTTGGCTAAACCGTCGTATTGTGGTTGACAAGTGGCTGGTTGTCCCAATGCTTGCTCTTGATAACCGCTCGGCATTTGTCCGGCGATATTGCTTTTACTTCTGCTGTGTCAGCGACAATGTCTTTTCCACCAAAAAAGCCAAATCTGGTGCATACAGTTTTGGTGTACAATTAACATTTCCATGCATTGGAGGTTTGTGGTGTTGTTTTGGGAACGAATAGTTGCACTCTTACTGTCATTAGTTTGGTGGTGAATACAGCTGGTCATACGTAGGATTGTCACAGGGTATCCGCTCCTCGAGTTCCCGCAGAGTTGGACATGACTAAGCCCGTAGATTGGGAGGAACAAAGATGAACAGACTAGCATAATCAATGTCAGAACGATGACAAACGGTTTTTTGGAAGTGCGCCCGATTAAACATTCGCTAGGCTCGTATGTCGTTGTTCTTCGTCTTTAAACACATGGTCCTTGAGATTGGTTAGTTCTTGCTGCAGAAGTTTTAAATCGTCATAGTAGTCGGCCGTGTTATGCTCTTTGCTGCCGTCATCATCCTGGAATACTTCGTTCGATGTCGCTGTTCTTCGCGAATTCCTGGCCGATGCTTGTTTCAGTCGTGGGCAGTTTCGCTTAATATGCCCGTGCTGGCCGCAGTTAAAGCAAGGGCCCTTTTGCTTTTGGGGTTGCCGGGCGTCAAAGCAATTAGGACCTGCGGTACTTTCTTTTCTTCGTTGTGGACCTTCAAAAAAGCCTTCAAGCCGTCGTTCCAGCTGCTGCAGGGTCCTCCATTGTAGGCTGGGTTTTTGAAATTGCGGCGACAGTGGTTGTTGGTGGCGCCCTTATGTTACTGACCTTTGGCGGCGATTCTTTCAATTGGGCCATTTGTTCTTGGGTTGTCTTTTGTAGCTTGATTATTTCTCGCAGTAGCGATTTGTTCGCAGCTTCTTCTTTCTCAAATGCCCCTCGAAGGAGCTGGCTTTGCGCTTCTTCCTTTTCGGCCATTGCCAGCGCGTCCTTGAATGTTGCCGGGTTTTTCGACATCACGGCTTTGCAGATTTTTGGGTCCAGACCAAGAATAAAAAATTGTTTTGCAAATTGGTCACGAGCAGTTGCGTCCATTGCTGGATAAGCTCCGCGAGCAATTTTTTTATGTCCCGCGCGTATGAGCTAACTGTTTCGCCTACACGGTGTCGTCTTGTTCTGCTACAAGTCGACAGTAGTTGCTTTTGGTTTTGTTGTCAAGTTCGCGGTAGTGTTCCAGAGCACTATCACGCAAAAATGTCGGGAGTCGTCGAAATTTTTTTTGATTCTGGCCAATTTTGGAGAGGTGGCGATTAGTTCAAATAACTCATACCACTCGTGGAAACTCAAGCCTAGGCCGCAGTTTCCCGAAAACAGTGGTATAATTGTCATCGGTTCTGAGTCCTCGCGTAGCTGGGAGGTTTCGGATTTTACCCTTTGTGCGGCGGACGTCTCTTTCTGGATTCGGCGGTGGGTTGCAAGAGTTGCAGAGTTGCCTCTTGACTCTGGACTTGCGTGTCGATCGTCGTGCAAATCGATCCGTATTCGGTTGGTCCATGCTTGGTGGGGGGTTATTAGTGTACCTTGTACCTTGATAAATAACTGTTACACAAAATACAATTTCTGTGGCATAAAACAATATAACAAAAATAACCTTACGGTAAAACAATGCACCTTGCGGTAAGCCACACTATACCTTGCGGTAAGCCAAGAGGTATTGACTTAGACTTGTTGTCACTTTATACGTTTTAGCCTATAGCTATGCCTTGCGGCTTTGGTTGACAACTTGACCTTGCGGTTTCTTGGCTCTTGTAACAGTCACACCTTGCGGTTTACCCTAGTATGCGAGGTAACTAGGGGGGGCTGTGACGGAATCAGTTTCGGTCTTATGGGGGTGAACGTACGCTAGAGTAACAGCAGGGTTCGATTCCTTATTCGCGCCGAGTACCTGGATCTACTTGTCGGCTTTGCAGCTATTCCAGTCCACCTACAACTAGGCTTAAACTTTGCAGTTATTTTGCTGTACCAGACGCTGAACTTTGCAGTTCTTAAAACTTTGCAGTTTGTAATCTTGTTTCTCGCCGCAGAACTTTTTAGTTCTTAGCCTGGAGCTTTACCGTACAACTCTGCAGTTCTTGGTATGAGGTTTCACCGTAGAACTTTGCAGTTTTTACTATCGGTTACTGTGGAACTTTACAGTTCTTGGTCTGTACTTTGCAGTACTTTGGAAAAAAAGGCATAACAGGTAACTGGCAGGTAAGTACACAATCAGCCTTGGCAAAAAAGGCTATGGATAGACAGGCAAGCTTGGCAGCTCTGCTACCATGTCAGCTGCACACCAGGTAGCTCTTTATTAAAAACAGAAGCCCACTGAAATTTTTGTTACAAGCGTTTTTAAAGCCAACCAAAGTCATATGAAAAGTTATGGGAGAAGTAATTCAGCAAATGTTTTGAAATAATAATTCCTGATATGCCCGCCCTTAAATTAAACGTCCTCGTTTTACAACAAATATATATATATATATATATATATATATATATATATATATATATATATATATATATATATATATATATATATATATATATATATATATATATATATATATATATATATATATATATATATATATATATATATATATATATATATATATATATATATAATATATATATATATATATATATAATCAAAATACAACCATTCGAAGTAACTGTAATGGTTACTGTAACTGTACAGATTCATTCAGCTGTTATAGGTACCTGGCTGAGTTGTTTGACACAACCCTCTCCGGCTTAGATGTAAAACGAGCATGGTTGGACGGACGAAAAATGCAAAACGAACTGTTCTACAGCACATCTGATCCTAACAAAGAACTTGTGTACGTACTTTGTTTAGTTAAATTTCAGGCAAAACAAACGAAACCATGTAAACCAAGGCAATGCTAAAAGCAACAAGCAGCAATTTTATGCAAAATGTATTGCGTTTTGATCGATGGCCATAGCAGTATTGCAGTCTTGACCAACAGCAGTAATTTTTAGTGCAACACTGCAACTGTATACATAATCGGTAAATTGACATCAGCTGTAAGAAATGCCTTCAAAGGAAATTTAACCTGTCGCTTACACTTTTTCAACTTTCGGAAAGATTTCGTATTCTTGCAAAACTGTTTCTAAAATTTTCGTCAAAAATAGATTTGTACAGAAACTACATGAAAAATAAGCTGACTTTTACGGACAATCTTTGTACCGGGCTTCAGTCTGTATATGTCATTTGATAGAGGTTCAGTTTACAGTAAAAGTAAACAGTTAGTTTGCCAAATGGTTGTTGTGATAAACGTTTACTCGCCCAATTAAGTACCAATAAAACCGTATTGCCAAGATATGATTAAGATCTTCGGGTTATTAAGTTGTTTTCAAATACCTACCTATGAAACTATCTTGAAGGTGTGCGTTTTATTTGGTTTTGGGACGAACTTTTGGTCCATTTTTGATGCTTAGTTTGAATAATACTGGAAGTAATTTAATTCATTACCTGGTTTCCTATAATTGAAGCGTAAGTCACGAAAAGTTCGTGTTTAGAGTCTTTTAAAAACAATCAAAACACCTTTCTGGCTATTTCAGCCCTACAGTAACCTAGCTACGAATTTAAAGTGGTTGGCTGCCTGGCCACATGGCACACATAACGGTGAAATTACACATACACACGCACACAAATTTGCTACAGAAAATACACGTAGACGAGCATTTTACTTAGGGCAAAACAAATGTAAAGTGAGGTAGCGACAAGAAACAATGCATTTATTATACCATGAAAATACTTTGTAAAGCGAAGTAGCGTGAAATAGTGAAGTGAATTTCTAATTTTTGGTAGCAAACGCGTGTAAGCAAACAATTATTATTATATTATAGCACATTTGCCATAGTGCTTATAGCGCGCTATAAGCGTTATTTGCGCTATAAGCGCTACCATATGTGCTATAAGCTCTATATTCCCTATACTATTTTAGAGCTTTTGGAGATATGTGCGCTATAAGAGCTATCAAGAGTTATAAGCCCTTCAAAAAAACTGCTCAGAAAAACGGCCAGATGACATTTGAACGACTAATGGCCAGGTTTCTAGAATAATGATTTAACATTTGAGCTAAACTGGCCTACTTGCGATTAATTAGTCTTAATTACGCTTTATATAGTGACACTAAATCAGGATAACGCTTGTAGTGTCTGAGGGTACCATTTGCGCTATTTGGCTATTTTTTGCTATTTTCTATGTTTGTTATTGATACTATTAGTACGTTTTACCCAGTACTACGCATACTGTTCCTCAATAATGGAGAAAAAGTTTAATGTAATTTTCTGATTGTTGTTTGTGTTTTGGTCCACGATGTAAAAAAAATAGCGCAATTGCAAAACAATAGCACATCAAGGTCCCTTAAGCGGTACAAGAAAAAACCGCTTACAGTACTTTAAGGTGTTATTAGCGCTATTTAGGCTATAGTTTTTTGCTATTTGATGTGTTATTGATCATATTAGTACTTTTTATTATGTATACAATTCCTCAATTTCCAAGAGATTTAATGTAATTTTTAGATTTTGGTTTGTGTTCTAATTGACAATACAAAAAAGTAGCGCAAATAGCTGTAACAGAGAATAAAACACTTGTCTTACCCCCTCCTTTTGCCTGCTCACAGTTTTGTGAGTGCAATGTGGCCATTATACTTTTCTTTTGTGTGAGCGAGCTAGTTTTGGCCTATTTTCATAAATTTGTACATATGTAGTTTACATATGTGCCTTTTTGTCGGAGGCAGGTAAGTGTTGCCCCGACAAATAAATGTGCTTATTTTAACTACATATATGGTGTAGCGTGTTTTATGCAAATGGCGTCGAGTGTTGGTAGGTGTTTTTACCTGGACACAACTATAGCGTTAATAACGGAAATAGCGCTTAAAGGCTGGCGGGTAAAATCCTGTGTTCTGCGTACGCTTAGAGGTGACATCTATTGAATTATTGTAGTGAATTCATTAATTGCTATTTTTTGTTTTTTTAGCAAAGACATCAATTTATTCTTCGAACCTAATCGGTCCTCAAATGGCGATTGTATATTTAGTGAAGCAAAATTATCCAGTCCCTACTACTTGATGCAGACCATTGGTTGTAGCTCACAAATGATGATTTTATGTCAGTTACGATGTAAGTTAAGAACATTTTTTTAATTTATATGAATTGTATGCTTTTGTGCAACTGATGTTTTATTCAACCCTCAGTCTGACTTAATAAAAATGATGAAAACATAATTATTTAGTTATGTTTAATCGAATTTGCCATTATTTTTTTTAGTTGATACATCGACCCCAACTATGCAGTTTTTTGAAAATATGACAACACCAACCGTTGGAAATAATTTGACGACAGGTTTGATATGATTTTGTACCTTAAAAGTGGGCCTGAGTCAACGTAGATTAAATACATTATTCCTGAACGTGGCTAAATATTGTTCCGTGGATAAGCAAAGCTGAATAGATTAGTTGAAATGAAATCGACATTAGTCGACACATCGACTGTACAAATCTTTGAAAATGTGACAACACCGTTAGTTGGATATGCTATAACCACTGGTTGAGCAATAGCCACGGAACAGCTGACTGATTGATTAATACTGGTAGTAGCTGTCACCTGTGTTTTAATCGGCTAGTTCATAAATCAATTAGATCAGCAGTTGCAGTGCTGGGCTGATAACTCTGTTAGTCAATTGCGGGGCACCAGGTGACGAACGAAAAGTCTAGTTATTGATCTCCAGTCACTTTTCAAATCGTACATTTGCTAGCTAACTTGGTTTGGAATTTGTTGTAATTTTGCTTCTTGTCACAGGCCTTTGGTCACGACTGCAAGAACACTAAGGAATCTTTAAAATTGTCATAATAAAATGATTAATAAAAGTATGTATCTATGAAAATTCAAAACCATATTTTTTCTTTCATAGTAATAGTTATTTTTTTCGTTTAAAAAACAAGATTTTTGCGTTTGGGCTTAGACTATCCTGATTTTGTAAAAAATAACTATATAACTTACATTTTTTACACCCGGTTGGCTTCTCGAAACTAGTGTTGCGCAGTTGAGTCAGTATAACACACGAATTATTGAATTACTTTGCTACATAAATACAAGCAATATGCTTCACCTTAGTAGTACACTTCAGGCAGTACACGAACACACTGTAGTACACAATCACATTTATTTTATAATTTCAGTAGAAAATGCCATGACCCTTCGTTCATCTCAACAAAGCACAAAATTTACAACTGCTATTAAAATAACGCTGCCAGAAAGTGTACCTTCAACAATATTAGCTGCTGTCACTAAACCGCAACTGACTACAACAGGTCTTACGGTGGTCACTGAATTAACCCATTCTATTCCAAGCACTCCTACGCGAGGTGAATAATGACTCGATTACCACAAAATATTAGGTTAAATGGACCTAAAAGCTCAAATAAAAAATAACTAGGCACTGTTGATTATAAAAATACTTTGCGGTAAAATTTCAATAAGTGTAATATCCCTTATACAAATGATATTTTCAGTGAGTGAATTGAATAATTATGAAATTTCTTTTTTTTGACTTGTTAATGAATTAACAAGAATTAACAAGAATTAACAAGTGAATGAATAAATGAATTTTTAACCTAAAACGGATTCGCGAAATTGACGTAATTTAAAATTTAAATTTTGACGCATTCACAAAATATGATAAATTTGTTTTTTGTACAAATTAATTAATTAATAATTATTTTGTGGAAGTAAAAAACGTGTGAAACGCTTTTATTATTATTCTATTAATAGTGTAACGCAGGGAATCAGCATACAAATCATAATATCTTAAATTTGTATTTACGTAATTATTGCACACTATATATGTTAAATTGTGTTACCTACCTAGTATGTCATAAAGTTGGCTCGTGCTTTCAAGTTTCAACAATGAGTAATAGCAAGTAAGTTATGATGGAAAAAGCAGCCGCTATTTTTACAATGTAGTCAGCCTAAGGTATTCATGTTCATTGCGTAATAACACCTGAGATATTCTTAGAAAGAAAATGCCGTAACCATTGGCGAACTTCTGTTTCTTTCTACTTTATACTATTAGTTACGTGAACATATTTTTTTATTTAAATTATATATATATATACCAATGTACTGGGTTTGACATTTACTTATATGATACGTTATTTACTTATTCGACAATTACGAATTACCCACGATATAACAGTATAAAGTCCACAACTAAAAGTGCTCATATATTGAAACTCAAATTTTGCCTAAAACTAATTTATCAAACATTCTTTCATGTATATACCTTTACCACTGACTACTGAACCGACAAGAGTTAAAAACTCCAGACTGATTTTTTTGTAATTATATTATTTTCAACTAAAATTTATTCTTCTGCGTTTTCAGAATATCTCTGGAAACAAGTTGACTTTAATTTTCAACAAGGGGTTGAAAATGGCATAACGGCTGCAATGATAGCTCATCAAGGTAATTTCAGAAACTGTAGTAAAGTAGAATTTTTAGGTCAACACTGCAGTACATAATGTACCAAATGATTCCAAAATTGAATCACCAAAAAAAATATTAGCTGCAGCTTAAAGCGCTGTAGTGCAGATCTAAACATTATGGTGTACAGAAAATGCATCAAAAAATCAAAAAACCGCCCTAATCAATCACAGTGCAGTTGTAAGTGATATTTGTCGCCCACCAGAAGCTATATCTTGTATAAAAGAACCAAATTTAAACAGAAAAGAACAAATTTAAAAAAAACCAATTCCAATTGAGACTTAGCCACTCAGTTTTGAAAGCTTCAGCTCAATAGACGGTATGTTTATAATTACAATAATAATTGTTATGTGCAAACAAAATTTACTCATTAAATGCTTTAAATTACAGTTTAGGGAAACATTATTAAGCTATTAATTATCTACTGTTTACCACGTGTCGTTCTGCAGGTTAACCATGTATTGAACATTTTTAGGCACGTGTCCTAAAGACTGGTTTCAGTCTGTGCACTGCTACAAGGTCATTATGCACAACGCACACAACCAAACAGTTCCCGACGTAAGTACAGGCTCTTTAGAAGATGCAATCACTATTTGTCCCAAGCAGTATCCCGGTTCCATTGTCCCGTGGTTTGCAAATCGCCAAGAATATGATGCGTTCAAAGCAACTATAGGGTAAGGTGATGTTTTTTTCTAAAAATTGTGTGTAGAGTACTTAAGGGGGTAGTGTCGCGAAAGCAGTCGATTTTGCGCGACTATGAAACTTTTTCAATGAAAGATAGGTCATTGTTCTTTATATATTCTAAAAATATTTTTTAAGGCAAATATTTTTGCCAAGTTTCAGAAAAATTGATGCAGCATACAGTTAGCAGTGAAGTCGCAAAGTCGGAAAAATGACGTTTTGAAAACCTATTCACATTCGATGATTTCGTCACAATAAAAAAACTTTTTGTTTAGATTCTTTACACAAGGTTAAAGCACATATAATCTCGTTTATGCACACAAAATTTAGTACAAATTGCTTGAGTCGTTGTGGAGTAATGCCTGTTTGAACTGGCAAACTGTGCGTAACCTGTAAGGTACTGACAGCAATAATGATAAATTGTAAATAATAATAATAATAATAATAACTTATTTTGAAATCAAAAGAAAAACGAAGCTTAATTTTTTATTTTTCTTATTTGTGGCAAAAAACGGTGCGTCAAAACATTACATGTACTTCACAAGCTGGCCAATCTGATATCTGGCTTGATTTTTTGAACTTTTATGTCTCTATTGTGTGATGTCTGGCTCACAAATGGTGATTTGTTAAAAATATTGGTAGATATTGGTATTCTAGTGTCTGGCAGTATTTATTTGACACCATGTGGCATTTCAGTAGTTTCTCAGTGAGCGTACAATTTCAAATCAAAAAGTTCTCATTTTGCAGCCTATGAGCAAAACTGCTTTGGCGACACTACCACCTTAAGGGAAGGGCTACTTGTATAAGTGAAAAGTTTAAGGTTCAGATTTACTTCAAACTTGCACACGCTGTAGTCGCCATAAAGGTGCATCGCAAATGTAAAAAACTGGAAATACGGAGGTTACAAAATTTTTCGCATTTTTGGAATTAAAATTCTGTATTGTTTATGTAAACAAGTAACACTGCCGAAAATGCGAAACTTGTATGAAACATTTTTAGAGTAGTTAATAAAGTGTTCTAAATGTCTAGATTAAAGTTTCTGTTTACCTCGTTTCTGGCCCAAGATAGGATTCCGGTTCAAGAAATTCTACTTTTTTTTGTTTTTTTAATTTGTTTTAACATGAAATCTTTTCACAGTCTGTTATAAAGTCACTTATGGTAACTTTGACATTTGATAGGTCTACTAAAGCCAGCATTGAAGGAAAAATTTGTGAAGCATAAAATCTAAAAACAAAGCAGTGATAAAGCAGTGGCAAAATCTAAAATAATTGCATAAAATTCAATAATTTTTCAATATTGGTTAATGTCAAATCGTTAAATTAAAAAAATGAGCAAAATTTTTATGTGCATTTGAGGAAACCAAAGAGAAAATTTCCCAAAACTTTGGTGCGCCATTATTTGCCTTGTGAAATTTTTTTTACAAATGCACAAATGCAACACGGGAAATAAAATTTTACGTGATATATGTTAATTTGGTAAAATAAATTGAGACAAACTTTCAGCTTGTTATTTTGTTCTAGTGATTTTACCAAAACAGGCCAAATTAATTGGCTTTGGAAACTAACTACTTAGCTATCCATCAATACCAACATTTACGTGTAGCTAGTCTTAATATAGCCCTAACCGACTATTAGAACCAAACAATCATGGTAAGCTAGAAACTATTCAATAAGGTTTTAATAACTTTACTGTACAAATTTTCATGCAACAGATTCGTCTTGTGATTGTTTTTATAATGCTTTGTTTTTGTGACTCGGTTCTTAAAAATTTACCATTTCCTGTTCCAAGTTTTTCGGCAAAACCTTTCGATTGGTTTTCTCCTTGATATTTTGTAGGTGGACCTATTACATTAACAAAACTGCAAAAATTAGCTCTTAATTTTGCTGCCGTTTTCTCAATATAGAACTGTGAAAATGATTATTTTTGTAACTTGGATACTCTCAAGTTATTTTCCCGTTAACCAATGTTACTCCTGGTAGTCCCAAGCTTCTATTATTGCCTTTTCAGTCAGTATTGCTAAGTATTTGATGCTACATTTAACTTAATTTGGTGTCGGTACTGCAATTATGCAGCTTACCAGAGCACTAAGTCCAAAAGGACGGGCCGGTCGATCTGATTCAATGTGTAAATAGTAAAATTTTATTTCCTATGTTGGTTTTTTGCATTTATGAAAAAATTCACAAATAATTTACTAGAAGAAGTAAGATGTTGTAGTGACCATCACTGGTCACTACTCTCTGTCGAAAATAATGCTGTACTTAGTAGTAAATAGGGCATGCAATTACTAGCACCACCACGTTCAAAAGCTACATTCTTAATACATTGCATTTTTACGTTCATCAGGCAAACAGTCCACTAACTTAGAAAATCCATAAGCTTACGAATGAGCTAATGACGTCTACTCAATGTCCACACAGCGTCCAGTGATTAACAGTCAAAAAATGCATTGCTGGAACTAAAACAAGTCTTTAAATTTTTCTTGTTCATTTTTCCTCCATAGTGTAGAAAATCATGCCGGCTATTTGTTAGGAGTCCTTATTATAAAGTATTGTACTGTAGCTGAATTTAATACACTCGGTAAATTGACACCTTGACCACTAGAAGGACAAATCGAGATTTTTTTTAGTTAACAAATATAAATGGTCAATTTAGCCTAATTTTAGCTGCATGGATTGCCACTAATGCTCAAGTTCAAAAAATTCGCTTTTTGCACCAGCGATTGACCAATGGCTGTTTTCAAAAAGCGCACTAGCTGTATTTACTGCCTAATCACACCAAAATGATTAAAAACAACTTGATAACAATGCATTTATCAAAGGTTAATATAAACTTAATCACTTATTTTAAGTTGATACTAGTTCAACTACCTCAATTTCAAGTCTAAAAAATGGATGAAATTTTCAAAAAATTTAATTCAACTATAGTTTAGTATGAATTTTGCTAATTTTGACTTCAATAACTTTTTACAAATAAAGAATAATTTCTAACATTATTTGTATCTAGCAAATTTTGATACAGATTTATGACTAGTGATCACTCTACAAATATGGTCATAGATTACACACTGTGCTTGGTGCGGTCATTTATAAAACAAACTTTGTCCTTCTCAGCGGCGTATTCTGGGTTTGTCTAAATCTGGGTTTGTCTAAAACTAGATTGTCTGTTTAAATAACCGCTTTCAGCCAATCCCTGCTAAGCTCCGCCTATACCTATTATTGCATGAAGCATATCCTACTGTAAAAATTGACATTATAATATTTTTGAAATTTTTCCTGAATATTCATAGACATCATACATACTTACAGTACAGGTCAAAAATAGAAGGTATACGCTAATATGACAAAAGAGAACTCAACATTGTTTTATTTTAATGAATTAGTTAAAACAACGACCATAGACGCACATAGGGGGGCGTATGGGGGTATCGGCTCTCTCGCGTGAGACATCCGGCACCCCCCTTCGACCCATCAAAAAATGCCCCAAAAATGCGTCAAAAGTTGAAAAATACAAACAATTTTCGCTTGCGGCCAAAAAAGGTACCCCAAAAATGAGTGGAAAATCGAAATCGGCAGTCGCGAAAAATGGCCAAAACTAGGGACCACCCCCCCCCTTTTCTCCAAAAGTCGGACAATCCCCTTCGCCGATTCCCCCATGCATTTCTGGCAACGACAAACATTTTATGTAATTCAGTGTTGTGTTAAGAACAGTGTTAAAAATGACACAAATTTCAAAACGTGTAACACGTTTTGAAAACACGATTTGCAAACCTGTAATTGCAAAAGCAAATCGTGTCATTTGATTGACTTTTAACCTTACGGCTAAGCCAAATAAATCATTTTAAGTGACGTCGCCTATACTTAAAGAATTTATACGTACATATATCTTCTTCTGTTAATGTCGAGGAGTCAAAACTCAGACTAAGGTCAAATGCACTGAGTGCAATGTAGCATGCATATACGTATAGGGGGGATGCGAGACCCCTAAAATTCAGGAGGAAGGACCCAACTGCTTTTGTTTAATTTTTCCAAAAATTTTAAAAAAATTTGCTGAATTCATGGAAATTTTGTCCGGTCAGGGGGAAATGGTAACCAAAATTTAGATGCAGAAGCCTCACCCGCCCCGCCAATATTTGACTTTTGATTGGTGTCACTAATTGGCCCCGCAGCTAATTCCCAAATGTGTTTTGCTTTTGCAAATTGTGTATTTGCTGGCGAATACAAGATTTGAAACGTGTCATTTCAAATGTGTTATACGTTTAGATTTTTGACACGGTTCCAGCTGTTAAAAATGCTTTGATCACTCCAAACTTTCAACGACAAACATTTTCAACGACAAAATTTTTGTTTGATAAGTTAGGCCTTTGGCGTGCAACCATAAAAAAATTTTCACAAATTACAACAGTAACTGTGCGTTATGATTGTAAATTTTTAGATAGACTTCTACTCATAGATGCACATAGGGGGTGTATCCAGGAAAGTGCCCGAAAAATGTGTAAAAAGTTGAAAAATTGCAAAAAATTTTCGCCTGAGGCGAAAAAAGTACCCCAAAAATGAGTTGAAATTCGAAAACTTCTGAAAAAATTTCGGATGTCGCCGAAAAATGGCCAGACCTAGGGACCAACCGCCAACCATTCCGCCAGGGGTCGGGCACCCCCCCTCGCCGATTCACCGTGTACATCTCTGCTTCTACTACTATAATAATGGGTTAGAGGAGCTTAGCTGTGACTGGCTGTGAGCTGTTGTTTATATAATCTAGTTTTTAGACATACCCAAATAAATAGTATAGTTGAAAATAATGCGACCTATTTCATAGAACTTCTTATTGTAAACTATTACTATATTTGCATAATATTAGTAATAATAATATTACTGAATTTGAATTTAATACACTCGATAATCTAACACTAGGTAATCTAACACATCATAGGCGGTCTATTCAGTCGATGATACATATAAAGGCCCTAATGACTACTAATTGAAAATTCAGAAAACAAGAATAAAAAAACGTAAATTTTTCTGATTTTTGATTTTTCATTTCGCAATTTTAACTTCGGCGGAATCAAAAAGCGGTTTAAAACTTATCCAGAAAAAATATCAATAAGCTTTTAAGTTAAATGGAGTTAAATTTTTGCGCATTGCTTTTCAATCAAACTAAACGGATTTAACGATGTACGCTAATGTTATGTGCACATGTTACATGCGTTTTTTTGCAATGGCTGGTTTATTAATAGGTTTGGAAATGGATTAAAATTATGCCGCTGATTTATTCAGTTTAGTATTTTAGTCTCGGCGAACTCATTTAGTCCGCGTAGGCTGATGTGCCAATCCTTAAACTTGTATGACAATATGTCCAGTGCGTTTAATCTGATAAAAAATAAAAAATAAATAAATAAATAAATTGTAAAAAATTACATAAGTACTATCAAACGAAATTGAACTATATACTTTTGAATTTAACTTTCAATATTCTAAACCTATTTTACAATTTTTAACGTGACAAAGTGTGGTGTGTAAAAAAAGCTTAACGGATAAGTTACAATGGTTTTAACGAGCAGCAATTGTAGGTACCTGGCTGATTTGTATGACTCAACCCTATCCGGCTTAGAAGAAGAACGAGCATGGCTGGACGGACGAAAAATGCAAAACGAACTGTTCTACAGCACATCTGATCCTAATAAAGAACTTGTGTACGTAGTTTGTTTCGCTCTAATTTTAGCCAAAACAATTGTATACTATACAAAATATGGAAAAGCTAAAACCAACTAAAAATGCATTTATAATATACTGTGTGAAATCAATAATTTATAATATCGTGGGTGAAGTCTATAATTTTTTATTTATTCTAGTTGTTAATTTTTGCTTGTTTAGCGAAGACATCAACTTATTCTTCGAACCTAATACGTCTTCCAGTGGCGAGTGCATATTTACTGAATCAAAACTATCCGGTCCCTCCTACTTAATGCAGACGATCGATTGTAATTCACAACTAGTGCTTATATGTCAGTTAAGATGTAAGTTTGAACATTTTTGGTTTCAACAAATTGTGACTTTTTATTCGACAAATTTATTTTGGTTTAGTCTGGCTGAATAAAAATTTGTAAAAAAGTTGACTTCAAATCTGTTTAATCAAATATACTATTCGTTTTTTAGATGATACACCGACCCCAACAATGCGGATTTTTGAAAATAAAACAGCACCAACAGTTGAATATGAATCTACGACAGGTTCGGCATATTTTGTAAAAATATAAAAGTGTAGCAAAATTAACATAGTTTAACCAAATCTTTTGTGAACATGACATAGCTTGTTTACGTAGATTTTCAAACTTGATGTGATTAGCTGGATTAAAATTGTGTCAAAATATTAGTGGATGCATCAATGCTGACTGTACTGATCTTTAAAACTGTGACGACAGCACGTTTGGATATAACTTGAGGACTTCTTACGCAATGTTATAGCATAGAACAGCTAATTGGCTTATGCTGGTAGTAGCAATAACTGTAAGTTCAATTTTATAAAATTTTGAACCAACGAACTCAACGGAGCCGTGTTGTAAACTCTGCGTGCAAACTAGGCAAATAATATTATTTATTTTATTATAAAGTCTGTGATTTTAACAGGCAAAGTCAACGCAGCCGTTTTTGGATTTTCTAAAGACTATTGAAAAAATTCAACAACTCCGTTGAAACAATTTAACAGCAGTTTTGTAAAAATTTTTCCATCAAACTCAACGGAGCCGATGAAATCCTCTGTTCAAATCAGGCAACTACTACCATTTCGCTCTAAAGTTTTTCACAACGCCAAAATTTTTAACTGTAGCATGAAAGTCAACGGGACATTGAGCTTAACGGAACTAGAAGTTTCGTTCAAATACAAATTGATAGTTTGCTAATAAAAGATTGGATTATGTAAATAACAAAGAATTATTTCAATTAAGGCGGAATACCAGAGTCAAAAATAAACATTCTCTAATTTTGCTACTTTTTAGATATGATGCTGCCATAAAGCACCTGTACCTTAGATAAAAGCAATACTTATGTAGGTGCACTTTGGGATTTGTCAGCTGGTCAGTGAGCAGAAAACGTGCAAAAACGCCTGTCGGAAGCCCTCACTCAAAATTACTTGACGCAGTCCACTTATGACAGATTTGACTAAAACCCAGCTTAGTAAAGCGAAATAGTAATGCGTAAAATTGTGTTTTTAAACACTACTAAAAAATGACATTCACACAAAAATAATTTTGACCCGAATGCATACGTTAGCAGATAGCAAATTCTGGGGGGATGTAAAAAGCAAACTTTCCTACCATTTTTGCTTTGTCAGGCACCAACTTTACTTCGTGAGCCACCACCCACGCCCATATATAGCCATATGTCCGTACGTCTTAGAACTGAAGTTGAGTTGAACTGAATTTAGCTTTACATATATGCCGAAAAAATGTCAAAAAAATGAAAAAAGGTCGACGGCTCCTCCCAGTTTTCCTCAGCTGCACATGTGTGCTGAACGAGTGCGGACTATAGTTTAAACTTGCTGCTATGTGGAAAGAAAAAAAAAACTAAAGAGCAGCAAGGGAGGGGGGCGGGCCGACTCCCCCCCGCCCCCCCCCCCCCCGGCCCCCGCGGCCCCCCCCCCCCCGCGCCCCGCCCCGCCCCCCCCCCCCCCCCACCCCCCCCCCCCCCATGTTGCATATCTGTAACTATACATCGTTTGCATTGCTACATAAGTACCTTAAACGAGTGGTAATATTACACGGTACTCAAATTTCTGTAAAATTGGAGGCCGACATGATGTTTTTTAGGTTTCGCGGGTCGGAAAAGAATTAGTCTACGCACGCAGCCTAAAGTGGTACCCGCGGGTTGACCCACGGCTCAAATTTTTTGACCCAACCCAACCCAACCCGCGTTCACCTCTGAGCAAGGTTGCCTGTAGCTCAATGGAAAGACAATGGGACTAGCAACCGAAGGGTTTTAAGTTCAATTCTGGCAAACCACAGTACTTTTTCAATCTGCAAATTTGATGCTCGTTTGATGATCTGAACATCGTTTTGAATCCAGCTACAGCCTGGAGAACATTACTAACTCCAGTCAAGGCTACAGCGCTAATGTCCATTTAGCACTGCACCACTTCCATACTTTGATGTACGCTCTACGTTAAAATTGCCCAAAAGTGTAACGCGAACACGACTAGTAAAGATAACGTATTTAATGAAAATCCATAGAGGCCATTTTGGCTGAATACAGCTATGAAATATTACGCGAACAACCGTAATAAAGACACTGCCGCACGGGCCTAGCACACCACCACACACTGCTCAATAATCCTGCATGCTATTTTACAATGCCACTAACTGAGCGTATACACACAGAAGAAATGACAAGTACGTATATAACGTTAAAATATATTGATCGTAAATTCATATTATTGAAATATTAAAAGGTGAGTGGGGTGTAAATAGGGAGTAGGGGAGGGTCTCCTAAGTGAAACCTTACAATTTTATTCAATTTTATAAAAAAATTTTAATGGCTATGTTGATATTAACAGCTCCAACACACTATTTACAACATATTACGCCAATTTTAAGACTGCCATTGCAGAGTTTCGTTTAGAAGAAACCAGTAATAAGGGCTGCACAGATAAAAAGATCAATTTAAATTGTCGGTTAAGCGTATTATCCAAACCAAAGCAGTTAGCAGTTTAAATTTACAATTTTTAGTTAGTATTAGCAGTATCAGAGTCGAGTCATATTCACAGCCGTATGTTTTACTTACTTCCAAAATAATTAGGAAACAATCACGCCACATGCTGACCTTATAACTATTAGTGACGTCATTATTGCGTAATTTTGCCGGCTGAATATACGGATAAATATGAATCGAGCCTGATTTTGTCGTTGATAATCTAAGTATTGCGAAGCTCATATGTGCAAATTACTTTTTTCAACTACAACTTTTAACTACTTAAATTGGTGGATTGCCACATAAATTTGTGTTTGTACAACTTTTTGGGTGGATTTCACAAAGGTAGTTTTAATAAACCATGGTTTTAATAACGTTTGTATATGATTTGCACATAATTTCATTACGAAATATAGCCTGATTCGTTACGAATTTCATAGATTTTCTTAAACCATGGTTTTAGCTCAGCTGAAATTTTAGCAAAACAAAGACCTGCTGTGCTGCAGGTTTCAAATTTCAACTGCGCTAAACTGATGGTTTAAAAAAATTTACGAAATTCGTAACGAATCAGGCGATATTTCGTAATGAACTTACGTTCAAATCATGTAAAAACGTACGTAAAACCATGGTTTAGTAAAACCACCTTTGAGAAATCCACCCCTAAAGCTTAACCTGCAACCTTAACCTTAAACCTTAAACCTGCAGTGGGAAGCGGGCATAAGTTTTGTTGCACTAGTGAGAAAATAAATTACGCTTTTAGATAACTGAAAAATTTACAGTTAAAGCCCAAAATATGTCTTATAAAACATGTAGAACCATTGTTTTAATCTATTTTTTTGTAGTTATTTATGCGTCCGTACTGGTTTTGTTACATTGGAAAGTATTTGACACTTCTGGTTACTCAAATTTTTTTTATTTTTCTGTTTTTAGACGCATACCATCAGTTAATTGTTGAAAGTGCAATAACAGCGATGGTAGTTGCTAGTCAAGGTCAGTGCTTATCATTCAAAGAAACTGCAACTGTTTTTATTCAGAAACACTGGATAAATTTAAAATTCAAATGAAATTAAATTTTATACGACTTAGTATATTACCGAGTATTTTTATGAATTGAACAAAATAGTAACCTAAAGTTTTACTCCACATCTTGTAGTCCTAGTTTCTCCGCTATTCTCTAACATGTTATTTTTGTGCATGTTTTAAAGTTATATTTTGGCCCAAGTGTAGTGTCCTACAGTGTTAACTTTGTTTCAAATTTGCTAACTTAAATGTCCAACTTGGCCGACTCAACTTGGCCAACTTGGCCAACTTAAGTTGGCCAAGTTTTGCTATTTTAAGTTGGCCAAGTTAGCCATTTAAGTTGACCAAGTTGGCCGTCAGCTGGCCAACTTGACAATATTTAATAGCACAAGACCAGGACGGTGTGCCCCCGCATGTGCCCTCAAAATTTTTCAAAATAAATTTTAACGTCTTAAGATTTATTTATTTCTCATCATCCCACATTTACAGAACAGTTCACAATTTTTCGAAACAAAACTAATTATGTATATACATCAACTGATTAAGTTGGCCAATTTTAGCAATGTAGGACACTACACTTGGGCCAGTCTGGTCCGCATCTATAAGTGCTAAAAACATTTATGTCATTCACGTGGTTAAGGGGGGGGGGGCTACCAGGTCGAAAATCAGAGTTCTTCAATTTTGCTTATTTTCACATATGTTACTCCTCCAAGGCACCCCAACCTCAGATAAGAACAATTAAGCTTGAAGGTGCACTTTTGGTTCAGTGCGTTTGTCAGTGTATTTACGTAGGCAAAAAAAAGTGCGTACAAAAGCCTAAAAGAAGCCCTTACTTGGACAATTCTATTCCAAACCACACCAAACCAATCAGACTGAAACTTGGCATAGTAGTAGCCTACCTGTAAGCGCAAAATCGTATGATCCGAATTTTTACGCGGCGGCCGTAGCCGCCGCGCATATACTATAGTCAAAACGTCTGCTATAAATAACACGCATATCCGTCTATTATAGTGTAAAATTACAGGCAGGTCCCCCAATCACACAGATTGTGTGAGCCTGTGTCGTGTGTATGTAGATCAGCGACCAGTATACGTACTTTGTGAGACAGGCAGCTAGCTGTCGGCACTTCCTCTCAGTACATTACAACAGTGTCGCAACGAACTTTAGTTCAACAATGTATCACAGAGTGTATTAGCGCGACACAGAATCGGAAAAGTGGTGTACTCTTGATGCCGTTTCACGGTTATGTATATTATCAAGAGTGCATTGGCAAGTATCTAGAAGATGACGTAATTCAAACTCTAAACTGAACGAAACAACGCGAACGCACGAGATATGAAATCATACGTTGAAGTTAATTGACTGTAGTTAATCTGATGCCATATAAAATTCATTGATGGAAACGTTTTAGCCATCATACCTGACATTACTGGAATGGATATATATATACAGACAGCTGGTTTTAGTTAAAATGTTGGCGTTAAAATAATTAATTAATAATTAATAATAATTAATTGCCGCGTTTTATATTCGAAGAATATCCTCAGCACAGAAAGCATGTCGCAACAAAATCTATCTAAAATTAAATAAACTTTACTAGCAAAACGTGCTTGTTGATATGTACATAGTTTCTATTTTAAAGTCGAGAGTGAAAGTTGAAAAAATGGCCATTTTTCCGACCCGCCAAATTTGAGTGATTTTACATTTGACATCACAGCTCAGGCCATGGGCAAAAATCTAAAAAAATGGATCATAGAGGTTGAGATATAACGTTAGGCTATCAAATTGTGTAAAAATCAGCTTCAAAATTAATGTTAACAAAAATTTCGAGTAAAGGGACGGTTTGCAATCACAAAAAACTTTTTTTGCGCCAATGATTTACAAGTAAAAATAAAAAATTGGGAGCCCCTAGTGAAAAATTGGCAAAAGCATTGGTTCCAGTTTGTTACATCTGCGATGCGCCTTCCCTGGGGCAACATTGTGTGCAAATTTGAAGCGAATCGGAGAACCTAAAATTTTCATTTTTCCAGGTAGTCCTCCCCCTTAAGGTGGTACGAACGAATGTGCAGTGTTTTTCAACAGGCTAGTATTCAATAATTAATTAACTTTAGAGCATTTTTTATATCGTTAGAAAGCGCTACATTTCTTCTACATTTAAGCAAAGTTTTATTGTACAACTGTAAAGATGATTTGTGTGGCACGTGTTAAAAGTAGACCAATTTGGCTTTTTTGAGCACTTTCAAATCTGGCTACTTTTTGAAGAGTTTAAAGAACAAAATCATTCAAAAAATGGCAAAAATTTTCGAAAGTGAATTATCTAGACCCAAAATGCACGATTTTATGATTTGTCAATTATTGATTGAAAAAATTATACGGTTTCAAAGTAAAAAGTGTCTATTCACACTCAACTTTTGGGTTCTATATCTGCGCAAAAATATAAGCAAATAAGCAATTTAAAACATTTTCATTTTGAGTCTAGAAAATTTGCAAAAGTTTATTCATGTTCATTTTTGTGTTTATGATTTGCGCATGCGCTTAGAAAAGCGTTGTTAAATTTCCATTCTCCTGTTGTGTAGTTTGGCTTGTTGGCTTGGCTTGCTCCTAAAAATTTTTCACATGATCTCGCTAACTTCATTTGTCATTATGTGTATATGAATCAATTTTTTTTGCGACTTTATTCTTAAAAAATACAGTTTGAATTAACTATTTTTTCAAAAACTTAAAAAAACTGCACATTCGTTAGTACCACCTTGAGCGTTCATTTTTTAAGCGATTACAAACTAAAATGTAAGCTGAAAATGGTTCAAGTTAGTTTGTTTTTGTTATTTAACACAATGGACTGATTCCAAAAATCGTCTATTTCCATAAAAAAAATATGGCTTAGGTACTATAATAATAATGATCAGCGTAACATAAGCTTTCGTTTGGTATATTCAAATTTGGATTATTGTATTTATCATTTTGCTTAGGATAGTTTATTATATCCTATTAAGTGCTCAAAAAAATCTTGAGTTACAAATTTGAAAAAAGTCGACCCCCGGCTGGGCTCAAACCAGCGGCCAGAGGGGTGATAGTACGCCTCACTGCTAACCACTACACCACTGGGGCTACGACAAAGGTAAGCTAAAGGCCTATTCACACAGGGCTCATTTTGCTGCATGGCGTACGCCATGGCGTACGCCATGGCGCATGAGAGGGCGCATGAGCGGGCGCAAGAGAGGGCGCATGAGCGGGCGCATGAGCGGGCGCACACGCACACTTGCCTACTGCATTGTGTGCATTGTGTGCATTGTGCTTGTGTGCATTGTGTGAGCGGGTGCATTCTGTTTTCACACAGCCTGCTGCATTATTTCACACAATGCAGTAGGCAAGTGTGCGTGTGCGCCCGCTCATGCGCCCTCTCATGCGCCCGCTCATGCGCCATGGCGTACGCCATGGCGTACGCCATGCAATGCGCCCGCTCATGCGCCCTTGTGTGAATAGGCTTAAAAATGGTTTAAGTTAGTTTGTTTTTATTATTTAACACAGTGCTCTGATTCCAAAAATTAAATTTATTTCCATAAAAATAGTATTGTTGTAAATTAGAATTAGGGCCAATGAGACTCGGGGGCTGTGGTGTAGTGGTTAGCATGCTTGACTTCGAAGCAGGCGGCCCGAGTTCAATTGCCGGCGCCCCCACTTCTTTCATTCTTTCTAAATTGGGGCATCATCTTTTTTTCAACATAGTGGCGACCGTGACATAGGACGGAGAGGATAGGGCCGGGTCCTCAGGACAGCCCTATCCGTCTTCGGAGTTGGGTTAGGAGCCCCATGCCCTGGGTTGAGGTTGGCACTTCAACTCTTACGGTACTCGTGCTGTGTGCAGTATGAATGTGTACATACTCTTGAATGCAGTGTGAATGTGTACTCTTTCTTGTATGGTTCCTCGGTTAAGGGTAATCCGAAAAAACCTCGGTTTCGGTTTGGGGTGAACCGGAGAAAACCCTCGGTTTCGGTGAAGGGTGAGCCGGTTAAAACCCTCGGTATTAGTTGAGAATCGTTCTGGGTCGATCGAAAAACCCTGTGGTTGCGGGTGAGCCAGGAAACCCTGATTGTGGTGTGATTGAAGTAGGCTTGGAGGCCTACGTGTGAATGTGCTCCACCGTTGAGGCATGGGGTTCGCCCCGGGAGCAAGGATGTTTTCAGTTAACTGGTAACTGATTCCTTTTCAGTTAAAGTTAAGCAGTTACAGTTAACTGATAATAACTGATAACTGAACTGCACAATTTTCTGAAGCAGTTAACTTAACTGTAACTGAACTGCTTCGATCGTGAAAAACTGACTGAGATCAGTTAACTGATTTTATTTTCAGTTAAATGCAATAACTGAAAATAATTTTCAGTTAAGCGTAGAAACTGCTTTTGATTTTCAGTTTTCAATCATAACTAAAAAGCGACTATTCAGTTCAGCTGTGGGAACATTTCAAAAATTAATAAATCCCACTATTTTACGTGCATATTTGTATATTTACTCACATGTTTGTATATTTACTCACGCGCATACTGATATTGTTTTTGTGCACGCTGACATTTTCGATCAAGCCTAAGAGTCAATTGATTATTGGCTGTCAGCCTACAACGAAACACTAAAGTCCTCCTGCCATTCGGTTTCTCTTGTCCAATTTTCACCCTCCCTTAACAGCTTCCGTGGAAGTGTGCAGCGATTTTTCAGCGGCTCGGATTCACTGGCAGCCACATAAAACTGGGTGGTAAACGCTTAAAAAGAAGCAATATTATCCAATAACAAAGCTATGTAATTTATTGTAAAAAATGGAAATTGAGTTTTATCATTGTTTTGCGAGGATTTTGGTTTTAAAATTTAAAGAAATTTTATCGTACATCTACATATGTGTACGCATTAATGCGTGCTACATTATATACCAATCAAATTTACTTTCAAATTTACTCTGGATTCAAAGCGGAGTCGGAGTCGTTTGATTCCGAAATCAAAGTATAGATGGTGCATGTTTTGACTACGAAACCAATCGACTACGAGTTCGCTATTACCCCGGAGGTTGTAGTAAGCATTTTGGCTGTAGTGTCCTAACTGAAATTTATTAGACTGGCAGTAACTGTGTAGAAATGAAATCATATCAACTTAGGAATGTCAGAATAGCTGAACAAGAAATTAGCATTTTTAGAGAAATAACTGAAAATATTTTCAGTTAATGTTATCAGTTACAGTTAAGTTACCTTAACTGTAACTGAACTGATTAAATTTTGGCAAAATTAACTGATAACTGAACTGATGTAATCTTCAGGTAATCAGTTAACTGATTAACTGAACTGATTAAAATTTCAATAACTGAAAACATCCCTACCCGGGAGCATGAGTTTCGACCGAGTATCGTTGCAGGGTCGCAACGATGTTCGAAGGGGGGACCCTGTTGTAAATGAGAATTAGGGCCAATGAGACTCGGGGCCGGGCTGTAGTGTAGTGGTTAGCATGCTTGGCTTCGAAGCAGGCGGCCCGGGTTCGATTCCCGGCGCCCCCACTTCTTTCATTCTTTCTAAATTGGGGCATCACCTTCCTTTCAACAGTATAGCTTAGGTACTATAATAATATCGATCAGCGTAACATAAGCTTTCGTTTGGTATATTCACATCTGGATTACTATATTTATCATTTTGCTTAGTATAGTTTATATCCTATTAATTATATCCTGTTAATTATTAAATAATAATAATTCAATAATTATTATTGAATAATATATAATATTTTGATATGGGTAATATAAGCAAAATGATAAATATAATAATCCGGGTTTGAATATACGAAAGCGAAAGCTTATATTACCCATATCAGTATTATCATAGTGCCTAAGCTCAATTTTTGTTCCTTTGTAGCATGCTATGCGTTTTTTTCTCATACACAGAGTTCTACCTAGCAGGTTTAAGCTGTTTCGGGCATTTTTAGGAACGTGTCCCAAAGACTGGTATCAATCTGTGCACTGCTACAAGGTCATAATGGATAACACACACAACCAGACCGTGCCTGATCTGAGAACAGGCTCGTTGGACGATGCAGTGACCAGCTGTTCCAAGGAGTATCCCGGCGCCATTGTGCCCTGGTTCGCAAACCAGCAAGAATATGATGTTTTCAAAACAACTATCGGGTATATACATGAAAACATTCTATTAGTAAACTTTTAGCCAATTTTGAAAAAACAAACGTTTGTTAAAGACTCTTCCTGTTGCTAGCTATGGCAGTGTTTTGCCTGTAAATAACATTGCGGCAATTGATGTAAGTTAATCTCAGTTCATAAGTTTCTACTTATGCCAATACGAGACGAAAGTTTTCATTGTCTGAAGCTGCACAAGCTATAGTATTACCGCAAACAACGATGTGTTACGAAAAAACTACATGTCTTGAAAGAATTTTCCGGTTTCATTGTTAAAACTACAAAAATCGAACTCTTATTATGCGATACCATATTTTGGAATAAGCAGATGGCTGTTTTAGAAACTTGGCTGATGGTTATAACGCATCAACTTCAGGCATTCAAGAAGAAAGGATATGGTTGGATGGACAAAAACATACAAATGATTTGTTTTACAGCACGTCTGACCCAAATAAAGAACTTGTGTGCGTTTAACTTTTGTTTTAGCCAAAATATCAAAAGTATGTAAACCTTGTGAAATACTAAAACTTAATGAATTGTGATAATGTGATAAGTGATAATCTTATTTTTACTGTTTAGCAACGGCACCAATTTATTTTTCCCATCTGGTCAGTCTTCAAATGGCGAGTGTATATTCACCGGAGTGAAATTTTCCAGTCCCTACTACTTGATGCAGACCATCGACTGTAGTTCACAACTGCTTATTATGTGTCAGTTGCGATGTAAGTTACAGCATTTCACTACAACTTACAGTCCTTTTTCAGAAGTTCGACCTTTTTGTGGCCAAAAAAACAAAAGTTTGCTCAATTTTGCTCGTTTTTGCAATCGTTGGTCATATTGATCCAAAACCATTGTTCATACAAAAAAGACTAGGAAATTTTGACTCTACCTACGTCCTAGATAATTACTCTCAATTCTGACCCCTTTTCACCTTAATATTATTTTTAAATGCCTAAACAAAACAAGAAGTTACATACTTTGATAGAAAATATTTATAAAATACCTTGATAAAAAATCCTTCAAAATTACTTGATTAAAAAAACTGTCGTAGTTTGTTGGTTGCATAAACGTTGAGGGATTTAGCCTGAGTAAGTAACCTTGGGACAGTCCTTTACATTACAAGCTCTTCCGCTGAGTGAGTAAACGCGGCCATTATCTGTGGATAAAATAATTTTTTAAATCAACCAAACTTATGCACAATGCAGACACATTTACTGTTCATTTGCCTGAAAACCTCTCAAACACTAAAAATTGGTGAATTTTAAACAGGTTTTCAAGTTAAAATTTCAAAACTTACATTTTTAAAAAACGTTAGGTCTCACCGAGATTCGAACTCGGATAACTGGATTAAGAGTCCAGAGTGCTAACCGTTGCACTATGAGAGCCTGTTGGATAGAATCATAACTTAACTAATGTACAAAACTTCTTTGTGTGCGACAGAGCTGCAACATCACTTGCGTAATCTAAGATTTGAATAGTGACAACTGAATTGAGCAATTTGATAAAACTTTCAAGATAACATCACATATAGCCGTTTTGCTGATCCAGTTGCTCTGCGGATTAGCTCCATGACAAATGTTTGTTGTTTTATAGATGCTGTGTTATCAGCGACCGGTTGGCTCAGTTGGTTGAGCTATGGATTCCGAATCCAAATGTTAGTGGTTCGATCCCACTCCGGCGCCATCAGTTTTGCTGTTCAATGCGAAATTGTCTTTCAAGTTAGGTATGTAGAGAGAAGACGGGAGGTACCTGCCTTTCTAGTGTTAATTAACACTAGAAAATTGACCTACCCGAAATAACATAGGAGAAGGGGAATCTGAATATAGTATATCTGAATATAGTAACAAGCAACAGTTTGCTGCAAAAGAAACATAGTAAAAAATTTACAAAAGAAACATAGTAAAAATTTTACAGTAGTTTGTCATATTTGACAAAAAACCTGTTGCGAGCTCATTTTTTATTCCAACTTAAATCAATTATAACCAAACTGAAAAATTCTATTCTTTCGAAGATGAACATAACTTTATAGAAGACTGATGACCGGTGGAGCAAACCGCAAAAAATAACAATCCATTTTGCCAAAGCAAAGAGCTGGATTTGATTCATACCAGAATCAAACGGGATAAAAGCGCAATAGTAGTTTCCAAATTTTTCTCCAAAAACAGATGGTAAATTTCAATTGGTGACTTGTTCATTTTCACGGAAATATAGTTGAAAAGGTAGCGAACACATACTAACAGGATACTTGTGCACACTGCATTTTAAACCATGTTTATGAAAACGTGTGAGGAGCACTATTTGGCTTTATTTTCCGCCCAGCTATTTCGCCAAGCCCAATTTTTATGCGAACATGCGCGTACGGTTACGACTACCTATGTATGTAGGTAAAATGGCTCAGCTTACTTACTTACATATCTCACCCTGCATTGTAATATTGTAATATCATTTTTGTGCAAAACATGTTTCTTTAAAAACCAAAACAAAATTTTCTTCCAATTACAGAACTACCTGTAACAATATGTATAATATGATCTATTAGCAAAGGGTTTTCACACCCTTTGCTTGGTCCTACCGTTAAACTACCATTTTTGGGCCTGAAACCACACATGTTATTCAGATACAAAAGAAACTTTTACATTGTTTAAAACAGAAAGTGAGGGTGGTATATATTTTGACAGTTTAAAATAAAGCTTCGGCAAGAGCTTCAAAAAAATGCCAGATTTCTTTAAAATTTTAAACTAACTAAAGCAACTAACAGATTGGTAAAATTGTTCTTAAAATAAGAACGGGTTAGACCTTTTATGAATGGCTTTTCTGAGTAGTATAAGAGCCAGAAAAATTTACAGTTTTTCAAAGTTCTTAAACAAACACACAAAAAATGCAATTTTTGAGCCATAAATTCACCGTAGAAGCTTGAATCAATTTCAAAATTAGCTCAAATATTTCTATCTACACTTGCAATGTCTATATCAAATTTGATTATGTCCAATCAAGTATTATTTAAATTTTTGCATAAAACGTTACGTAACTACCACTTTAAGCAAAGAGCTGGATTTGATTCATACCAAAATCCATCGGGTTAAAACCGCATAGTTGTCATTTACTTTTTCTTCGGGAACAGTTTGTATAATTTACGTGGAGACTAGACTACCTAAGAGCTGGATTTGACTTATAGCCAAGTGATATGGCTTAGCACTGACAGTGAAACGCAAAACAATCAACTTAGGATCAGACGCATTTCGCGAACACACTCGTGTTCACGTAGATCCGCACAATTACACTGAACAAAATACACACAAACGCACACACAACCTGCACCAAGCTAAACGTTGTATTTCAGTGTTGTAAAGAAGCCTGTTGCAAAAGTTTCCACAGGCATCATCATATAATTAGACACACACGCACACACACCTATTGTTAATTTCATCACACAGCCTTACGTTTCGATCCAGGGGCATCATAAGAACCTGTTGCGGTGTGCCGCAACAGGAAAAAGCAAAACTAAATGCACTTACATCGTTCAAGGCTCCTTACTGGTTTATTCTACTTTGTCCCAATTCTACTTTGTTCCAATGATTATGATTGGCTGTTGCGGTTTGATTAACCGGCCAATCAAAAGTGAGTAGGTGGAGCGTGACTAAGGTGACAAATTGAGGGCAAAACAATTATCTAATAAATATTGGAAAACCTAGCCAACATGGAGTCTGAAATTGCTGATAATAACAAAAACCTACCACAGACACTTGTTATTACCACACAAAACATATCAGTAGCAAGAAACTCATTTATAGTTTTGTTTCATTCGAGAGTTGGTTCATGGTTGGAAATCGACTAGGTTCACTATTTATAGCTATAACGGCTGTAACTTACCAATTTTCTAATTTTAAAATTAAATTTATAAGTACTCTTATATTTAAGGCAGTTAGCAATAGCATAGGAGTTAATTTTACGCAAAATATGAATGAAGTTTACAAAATTAGTTTAGTTGAGTACCACAAGATATTGTGTTCATATATTGAACGCTTAATGCGTTAATAATTTCACTATTTCATTTCAATAATTTTGTAGTTTGCTTGATTTAATAAAAACTGTATGTATTGTACAATTTTGCACTATGGTGAAGGCTACAAGTAAGAACAGTTAGATAGCAATACATGAACAAGCTCCGCCTTCTTAGGGTACCTCATAGTTTATTGGCAGAGGCGTCAGCCAATCAGATTTATTGGGACAAACTAGAATTGGGACAAAGTAGAATACGCCTCCTTACTAGCAAGCAGATGCTACAAAGTTTAAAGTGAGACAACACCAGCAGATGAATATCAGTTAACTACTCTAGGATGGACAAATAATAAATCTAAATTGTTTTAGTTAATATTGGAACCACTATGAAATTTATATGCGTCTTCTAGTTTTATAACCAAATTTTCCGACAATAAAAATTAATAACAAGTAGACTAGGTAAATATCAGCTAATTATTTATTACATTTAGTTGATACTACAACTCCAACGCTGCAGATTGCTCAAAATGTGACAACAACACCTGATGGATATGAGTTAACTATTCCAGGTAAACTAATATTATCGATCGACCGTGTTTAACAGTTATGTAATATTGCACCATAAGGGCATTAATAAATACGGCCTGGTTAGGGAATCGAATTTTTTATGTTTAGAAACTTAAGATGAACTGTGTTTGTATGTAGGTGCTTTTGATTTTTTTCGTATCTTCAACTGTTTCAACAGTTGTGGAAAAAAATGGAATTTTAGAAATGAATAATTGAATTTAAATGGTTGCGCTTATGTGGCCTGTTATATGTCATATTTGCGCAAATTTGGTAAAGCGTCTATCAGGTCACAAACAAACATCAGAGCATGAAGCTGTAAATTACTTTGTCTGTTTCTGGTGGTAGTTACGTTTTCAATGTTTTTGCAATAATTCAGAAAATACTTGTTCAAACGTTATCAAATTTGGCACAAATGTAGATAGTAATATTGAACAAGTTTTGAAATTGATTTAAACTTCTACGCAACTTTTTGTGGCCTTCACAGCAGTAAAAAACCATTTAAAAAGGTCTGCCTAACCGCTTTATTCCTGCCGCCACCTCAGTGGCGGCAGGACTTAACATTACTTTTCGTTTTGTAATTCATTGTCATTGTTCTCATCAATCGGTTAAGTATGGGTTAGTAGTAACATAGGGCTTTGTTAACTTTGAATAGAAAAATTGAAATGTTTTGATTTAAGTTTTGAGTGTTTTCTTACTTTATAGTTCTTTTTTCCGAAAGTCTCGAGGGGGCCTTTTTTTTCACTAATAATTTTTTGATCGTTCCGTTTTGTATTTATAATTTTTAACAAATTAAAGTACACGTTCGAGAACTAATCAGATAATGATAAATTAATTAGAATAATTAATACGTTCAAGTGAACTAGCCCCTCATTCTTTAAAGCGCATTGCATAAGTAAGTGTAAGATAGGCCGTTAGTATTTAAAGGGTTTTACGAAGCTACATTCAGAGCTAACTGGTCAGTGCTGGTCTCAAAAATATTGTTCGATCCCCCTTGCATTTCGATGAAGATCTTTCTTTCTTCCAGTAAACCCCTTCTTCTTGTAACCCTTCTTCTTGAACCCCTTCTGTCTTGTAAGACCCCTTCTTCTTGTAACCCCCTTCTTCTTGTAACCCCCTCTTTCTTCGTCGAGATCGAGAAATAATTAATTACAAATTAGATAAATAATTAATAAATTGAAGTTTAGAGTGTGACGTAGTAGCCCCTCTCTAAAGCGCATTGTATAAGTAAGTGGGAAGTAACATAGGCCCCTTAGAGTACTTGAAGGGATTTACGAAAGCTCAGCATCCCAGTAGCTCAAGTGGTAGACACTGGTCTGAAATCCAGAGATGGGTGTTCGATCACAATTGGGTCATTCCGATGAAAATCTCCTTTTCTTCAGTAAACCCCTTGCTGTCTTGACATGGCGAGACGTTCGAGAACTGATCAAATTATTATAAATTAAATAGAATTATAAATATACGTTGCGAGTTTAGTTAGAGTGTGTACCTAGCCGCTTCATTCTCTAAGGCGGCATTGCATAAGTAAGTGTGAAGTAAGATAGGCCCCTTAGAGTCTTTTAAGCCAAAAATGGTTGACCTTGATATTTTTTCAAGTAACCTAATAAGTTTAATTTTAATTTTTTAAGTTTAATTTTAAGATAAAATTCGTTCTAGTAGTTACTTCAGCAGTTAGAATCAGACACTTAACATTTCCAATTTTATCAAAGAAATAGTTTTAGCCCTACTTAATAGTGACACCATCGTCCATGTTGTGTTTCTGCTTATGCGCAACAATTTATTAGAATCAGTTGTTTAGAGTCTGTTTGTGTGATAAAAGTAGTAGATATAATACCAAACCTTTCACTAGAATTTGTTATTTTTTACAGAGTGTTTGCATGAATGAAAGTTGCTGCATATGATAATGCATATGATGATATCTTAAAAAATTTCTTTTTCACTCAGAACTAAAAATATGATATATATAAAAATATATAAAATATATTCTGCAATTGGCCAAAAACCTGCAAAATGCGGCAAATATGAGGAAAATCAAAAAATTTAGAAAGAAACCTTAAATTGAGATATTGTATTGACTATTGAGATATTGTATTAACGTAGAAGGAGGTTCAAAATTACAGGCATTAACTTTAATTTTTACCTAGCTTTCACATAGAAGTTTGTTAAAAACTGTTGGGGAATAATTGTATGTGTCCAGGAATTTGTTGGCGGCAGGACTAAACATTGTAAAAGTTCGTATGTGTCAAAAGCAGAAATTCACTCTGAAAGTTTGCATGAAAATCCTGCTTGTTTTAAGAATATTTTCAGCACAAATGTGTGGTATTTCTGTTAGTCATTTTACGCTATCGGTATTTTTGCAGTTATTTACATTAGCGCATTTATTTTAATCGGACTTGACAAGCCAATTGAGCTGGTTCAAAGTCCGAACCTTTTTGCAGTATGTAATCATCTTAAGCTGAGCAGCAGGAGTTGCCGTAGTACTTACTGTAATGTAGTGTGAATAGCAGATATGGCACCTTCCGGAGCGATTATAACGTGAATTTCACTCATACGTAGGTAATGGCCATTGTCGAACAAAAGTTTGTTGTTGAACAAATGTTCGGAAATATTTAAACTATTTGCATTTATAAGAATCAGAATGAATCACTTAATGAATAATTTTTAACAATTTCCCGCATGCAGTTCGATCATGCTCAAAACTGAGCACTAGTGAAACGAATTCTCATACTGCACATCTATACTTATGAAACCTGTCGGTTTGATGTTTCACACAATCAACTAGTTCAAACCCATGGTTTTTCCTGTTGCGCCACAGCGCAACAGGTATTTAAGTTTGATTTGCTATGGTTTGTGTACTGTAGTGCAAAGTACGCTTTGTGTGTGCGGCTGTATGGTTTACTGTGTGCATGCTGTGCGTTATGCGTCTGCGAGTCACTGCCTGTTACTGGCCACTGCTGTGTTTCAGTGTCACCCAGTGTATTTTGTTACCTAGTTTAAATTTCCTGCAGGCTAGTGCTGTAGACTGTGAGTTTGTCTGTGGTGCGTACACAGTGTGTCTGTCACATTGCATACAAAGTGTCGGTTAACTTTCCTGCTGGCCAATGCAGCAAACAATGAGAAAACACTTGACACTTTGTTTTACAAAACCTGTTCGTTAATGCTTCATCAAAAGTACATATGGAAGGTTGCAACACTCCTACCAACGCTTCTCGAGTTTTCCAAGCTCAGATCAAAGTGACTATTCTATTCTTGTCAGCTGAAACTGTGCGATGCTACAAGATACACAGCACGATTGCCACGATCCAAGGCCCTTTTTGCTGTTTTGTAGCGTTGGATCGCTGTTTCACAAGTTGGAATTTTGGAATCACTTATTATCAATTATCTTCGTTCTACGCTAATTATCAAACTGTAGTATCAACTCTCAAGTAGTGTCAATTTTCAATCAATGCATTTAGAATCAGTTTGTGATTATTTTAAGCTGCGCAACAGGCCTTGCCGTAGTATACGGAAGTGGTTGCAATTAGTTAACAGCAAGCAGGCTGCAGTATTAAATGATTACATTTTGCACCAAACTTTCACTTGTTTGGACTACACATAACCGAGGGACCAATCAGAAGAGACTATTTACACACTCATACATCACACAGCACGAGTACCGTAAGGGTTGAAGTTTCAACTGCCAACCTCAACCCAGGGCAAGGGGCTCCTAACCAACCTCCGAAGACGGTTCGGGGATAAGGCTGTCCTGAGGAGCAGGTTCTATCCTCTCCGTCCTGTCATGGTCGTCAGGATGTTGAAAAAAAGAGAAAACCCCAATTCGGAAAAATGAAAGAAATGGAGGCGCTGGGAATCGAACCGGGGCCGCCTGCTTCAAAGTCAAGCATGCTACCACTACACCACAGCCCATAGGCCCTAATTTTTACTCACAACATATACATACATAAGATTTGTGAGCCTTATTAAACTTACGAGAAGCTTCTAAAACTACGCCCAGATATGTTAAGTTAAACCAAAATTATTCAAAACGATGATTTATTCTAATTTTAGCTGTAACAGCCACATTGCCGACATCGTCCGTTCAACTTCCTGCAGCTGTGACGACTTTGGTACAATTAGAAGCATCCATGACAACTTCGGTGTCCGTGGAACGACCACCTCTAACTAACCCCTCGAGTCAAGTCGTACTGAACGCTTACTCGGCAAAACAAGGTTGCATAGATTTTATAGTTAAATATTACGTTTACAATCTGTCCAAAACTGAATAGCATGTGGTTACATACAAATAGTTGATTTTGAAAAAAATTATAATACCGGTTATTATTAGTTTTGGTTAACATTAAAGTTTCAATTGGTTTTATAATCTTGATCTAATCCATTTTAAAGCTTATATTTTTTTGAATCTATCTTTTTGTTTTCAGGTGACTGTCCAGAATATTGGTTTGAGACATCGGATAAGCATTGCTATCAGCCACAAGCATACCGAAATGAAAATGGTGACTGGTTCATAAGATCAGGAACCGCCGAAGAAGCTGTTACAGTCTGCGCCAACACTGTACCTCCAGGATCAACTCTGCCATATTTCGAGTCATTGAAGGAATACAATAGCTTTAAACAAGTTTCAATGTAAGAGTTTAATGTCGTGAGCAGTGTTAGTAGAAATACCTACTCTTGTTGGCTGAAAATACATGTATCTAAAGCATGTTCCAACTTTTGTTGACAAGCTATTTTTGCAATTTTACTACGTGAAACTGTGTTTTCAAACTCAAAATGATTTTGCCAATGATACCTGTTTTTTCAAATGTTATTTTGTAACGGTTCGAAACTTTTTGTTTCCATTTTTTTAAATGCATAAAACAAGAGTTTGGCAAAGTTCAGGCAGTGCTTTTAGAATTTGTAGACAGTATTCAAGTTAAGTAAGCTTTGGGAATTCAAAAGCATTCATTCACTGGTTGCAGTACTCTCTGAAATTAACAGCCAAATCAATTTATTTAAGCCTTAACCCTTTCATGCCCAAAGGATCATGGCAGATACCACACAGCGACTGCAATATCTGAGGTTATGCAACTTGACTAGTCTATTCTAGTTACAGGATCTTTGAACAGTTTTTGTGGGGAATTGTAGGTCTTTGCATTTGGTCTGCAATTTTTAGTCCTACTGCCACACAGCAAAGCCTATGCTTAATTAAGCAATGTGCAAATTCAACTTTTGTTCATAGCAAAAGTAGTATTATTTTAGGGCCACATTACAAAATTCAAATGCAACTCCGGCAGCCTGCTTTTTGTGCATCGGATACAGCGAATAATGTAGTTTAGTTCTAGCATTCAACTACGGCAAGCGCACAGTGCTGTGTTCATACTCTAGGGTGAGGAACACATTATACCGGAGCGATAGCGCAAATTTTTACAAATTCTCAAGTTTGTGCGCTTATAACTCAAAAACGGTGCATTTTAGGCCCTTTATCATTAATTATGTTTTGTTCAGCAAAACATGTTCTATTAAATGGTGGTTTCGCGATCTCTCTACGGCGCACATAGCTCGAGCAATGTTCAAAAAACTAGAAAGTGTCAGAATGAGGCTGTCGAGCCAGTGATACTCTGGGCATTAAAGGGTTAAAATATTTAGCTATTGAATGATACTGTGGGTGATTCCAACACTTGGCAAAACTTTCCACCTTCAATAAAACCTTCAATAAAGACTTGAATAGTAAACCCGTTTGAACGTTCACAAAAACTGGGGCTCTATTCGAGGAAATATGTCATGTTAATTATTATTTGAGTGAAACCAGGGCTCAACTGTATAACGATTCCGAGAACATGTTATTGACCGTTAAAATCAAAGACCGTTAAAATTGTTTGTATTTCAGAAATCTTAAAAAGGGGTAATTTTAGCATAGAAAAATGTGGATTTCAACAGTGATTAATCAAAAAATCTCCGTTGAGATATGCGTTCGTTGAGATGAATGGCTGTTGAAACTTCAGCTGCTGTTGAAAAATTTTATACAATCGGGTCCTGGTCAATAATTTTTTGTAATATTAACAAATTTATACCACTGTTATAGGGGGTTTAAAAATGGTTATACGTTACTGTCAGATCTGGAACGTGGAGTTTATAAAGTCTGGATTGACGGAAAGTCAACAAACGGCCTTAATATGTTCAGGCACGGCAACAGTTCTTGGGAAATGATGTAAGGTGTTTTCATGTTTTGACCTTTCAACCAATATGATTTATTTACATAATGCACTGTATCAACTAAAGTCACAGTATCAAATCGTACACTCAAATTTATTGTGCGTCTGTGAGAACGTATGAGACTGTAAGTATTCAAAATTTTACTACACAAACTTTAAGAAATTGACCTGCACATTTGTTGTTTTTGTATTTCCGCTTTTTGAGTCAGAGAAATGACTTTATGTACAGTTCTTGCTCAATGTTTAAGTGCGCTTCTCAGACCAAACCAGAACTGTCTGCCCATGTCACCTTGTAGTCGTACTTCAACCCACTACATTCTTGTGTTTTGCAGTAATAACCAAAACCTGTTTTGGCACGACAGCCAGCCAGACTACAGTACACTACCCGCTTGCAACTCAGTAGACCTTGAGGAGGGGGCGCCCTATCTCATGCTTGCCAGCGCATGCAGTTCGAAATACCATATCGTGTGCCAACTGCGAGGTTAGTTCACACAGTCATTGCTAAACTGTATTCCATTTAGAATTTAAATTGCCTTACAATGGTTGTTGTTATACTACTGCTATTCTATTCAGACACGAAGAAATTACGAAAATTTCTATTTTGTGTTTCTGAAATTTAAATTGTAGTTTTTTAATTATTTAGAGCTAGGTGCTTTTTTGTAATTTGCTTTGTTTACTATGCCGGCTAGCGTGCTAGCATCGGTAAATTCAATCTGCAGACGCACACGCGTTGCCCAGAATGCTGCGGTCACTATCAAAACTTTCTCCAATTTTAATCCTGAGCCGCTATGCACTATGAGAATATTAACCGCAATGTGGCAAGCTTACTCATTTACTTTTTGTACTTTTTTGAAAGACAAAGATTCTACCGTATTTGTAAAATAAGGCAGAGTGTGCGGTATGGTGGCCGCATAAATAGTATATCAAGCGACGCGCCAGCTAAGGCAGCATCGTCGAAAAACTTAGCATGCGGCGGATTAAAAAACGGTTTTTTAACAACGAGGCAGTTTTTAAGGCTTCTATGTATGTACACACAGTTTAAAGGTATTGCATAAAATGATTTGTATGATTTTGGACGGATTGAACAAGGCTCGCTTCATATTTTTTCTGTTGGTTTTTTTGTATTTCCGTTCCCTTAGATATTATTTGCCTAGTTTTACCATTGGGCAATTTTTTTTATTCTGACCTTATAATGAAATCCTCCTAAAACTTGCTTAAAATGAAGCTCCAAGTTTTTTTAGCTGTGTTTTACTATAAAAAATTAGCGCTATCAGAGTATGCTCATTTGCTGCTGCAGAATTTCTGGTGGGCAGACTGTGTGAGCAGTTACCTGGCTTAGCTTGCGTTCTTTGTTTAAATAAATTAAAGAGTTTTTGTTTAAATAAACGCAAAACTAGTATTTTAGGTAGGCATTTTAATTAATAATAATAGTTTAATTTCAATTTTGCAAACTAATTGTTCTTTGTTTAAAGAACAGGGTTTTTTGCCCCTCAAATCTGCTGCATCTGAGGGGGTTTGGTTTATTCCTAACAAGTTTTGTGTAAATTTACCAAACAGTTGAGCAGAACCAAACCATCCTTGTCGATTGCCGATTGCTTTCACTCATTTCTGAATACATTTAGCAGCAGCTGTGGCCGAGACATTAGCACCAATTTTCACTACACCTAATCTGACTACGCCAGCCACTAACATCACTACGTTGCCTATTGTTGAAACAACTACGATGATAGTAATTACAAAACCAGATTTCACAACGGGTACGAATGCCAAGTTATTGGTTTTGATTGGAATCAGGCAAACTTTAAAACAATTTTCAACTCTTGCTGCAATTACTTGCTACAGTTTTGATGTGACTTTCGCATAGTCTTACTTCGAACCAATATGTAATTTGACTGTTATCTGCCGGGTTATTGCTGTTATTGTTTACAATATTAATTTCTCTACATGTAATCGATGTGCTGTGGATAGGGTTGGTTGTTGGTGGCAGTCGGCAGAAAATTTCTTATAGATGTGTTTTTTCAAAATAATCTGGAGCTTAATTAAAAAAAATTAACTGTTATGTTAAGCAAACGCTGCACAGCTGAGGTTGAAACTAGTCCTAACAAATACATATAGTTTTGCATTCGTTTGTCATATTGAGCTGTATGTGAGAATTAAATTAAAAACTTGTCTTACATACTCATGTTTTAGAAAGTCAAAAGCAGTTGCTTATTGAAAGTGCAATAACAGCTATGATGATTGCTAATCAAGGTAAGCACTTTTTAATTCGTGTAATAATTTTGACAACTAAAACTTCCTTACTCAAAATATGGATATAAATTCTAACTATTTCTCATAAGTTTAACAGATTAATTAACGACAAATGTTTATCCATTTCTCTATTTATTCCATTTCTGTTACACTGTTTTATCAACGGCGTGCGCAAATGGGGTAGCGGTGGTCACGCCTTTCCTACTTGGAATAAAACTCGATCGATTAAAAAACATTTCCCTATGTTGTTCATTCATGCGGATATTTTTGTGCTTTTATGCCATGCTGCAATTTTTGCATGTTTTTAAATTCAGTTTGTTGTTTTCTTCAATTTTGTTTCTTTCCCGGAGTTTTTCGATCCCTGCACATTGTAGTGCTAAAGTAACAAACGTTGTATGAGCTAAATACAATTCTTGAAATTCATATTTGCAGGACGCTTAATCAATTCATAGAGACAATTTATATGATAAATTCGATATTTTATAACTCAAAAAGCAGATTTCTTTGTCAAAACTTTACTTTTACAAAACTGAGTTTACTTGAATTATCTAAAGAACCATTTTGGAATAAGCAACGTCGGATCCACTATATACTATACGGATCCCTAAAGCACAGTGATCTAATTGAGAAGCTTGAGCGGTTGCGTTTATTAACCAAATACAAACTTGCCGTTTGGCGCCAAAGTTTATAGAAAATTTTCTTTTTTAACTAAAGAAATAAACTAGACTCGAGACGAAAAAAAAACAGTAAGTTCGCTGCCAAGAAAGCTTGGCAACAGTGAGTTTATTTTCATGAATTAAGCTAATTTTTCAGCAACTTAAACAAAATTAAAATTTGTACTGACACTAAATTTGTTTGTCAAAAAAGCTAAAATTTTTGACTGTTCGTAAATTTCGCCTCAAAATCGATGCAAGCTGCAACATGCGCTTCACATTTTGGCCTATTATGAAATCTAATTTTTTACTACTTGCTCATGAATCATTTTGTCGTCATTGTCACATTATATTTTTTTTATTTATAGTATTAAGTTTAACTTTGCATCAATTTTTAGGCAATAAAAAAGAAATGCACTAAAAGATTTCAAAATATCGTAATTTAGTTGCTTTTGAATTGTATGTTTTCGGTCGTTAAAAGAGAAATCTCGGCCAATTAAACTATTTTTCAAAACGAAACATGAATGCTAATAAAATGTCTAGATTATTAAAATCAGTGATTTTTGCCACCATTATCATGAATAAACTGCTGCTACACCTTTTGAGCATTCTTTAGGAGCATGTCCCAAAGACTGGTTTCAATCTGTGCACTGCTACAAGGTTATAATGGATAACACGCACAACCAGACCATACCGGATCTGAGAACGGGCTCGTTGGACGATGCAGTGACCAGCTGTTCCAAGGAATATCCCAACGCCATTGTTCCATGGTTTGCAAACCAACAAGAATATGATGCTTTTAAAGCAACTATCGGGTATATAAAGAATTGGAACTACTAAATTTCATTTTTTTTGCAGAATTAAACATTTTAAGTTTTCTATTTTTGCTAGTTGTAGCATATTTTTGTGTAAAAGCCGCAAGAAACAATGTAATTGAATGTTAGTGTATATTTTTATTGACTCCAGTACTAAACTAAAGCTTTCCGTGACTATAGCTACTAGAACACAAAAAAAGACTAATGGGACGAAAAACGGTCAACATTGTCATAATTACATTGAATGGTTCTTGAAAAGTTTCATTGTTTAGATTATGAAATAAAAATTTTGTATTTGTACTGTACACTGAACTGTACCACTATTGTTACACTGCCAGTAGTGTACTCAAGCGCTTGATTTAGAAACCTGGCGGAATCGTATGACGCATCAAGTTCAGGCATACATGAAGAAAGGATCTGGTTGGACGGACAAAAAAGAACAAATAATTTGTTCTACAGCACATCGGACCCAACAAAACAACTTGTGTATGTTCAACTTACAATTTGTACTTACATATTTAGCAAAATTTAACCTATAAAAACAAAGAGTTACAAAAGCATTTTAAACATTGGTAAGCTTAAGCATAGAAAATTTTGTGGTAACCATAATTACCATGCTGTTAATCTTGCTTTTAGCGACGGCATCAATTTATTCTTCCAGTCTGATCAGCACCTAGATGGCGATTGTATTTTCACTGGAGTGAAGTTGTCTAGTCCCTATTACTTGATGCAGACCATGGCATGTAGTTCACAACTAACGATTATATGTCAATTGCGATGTAAGTAACAACATTTTTTGTTTGTTCATAAAAATTGTTTTCCAAAACTTGTTTTTCATTCTTTCTAATCTAACTGAACAAAAACCAGTAATATTACGGTACTAGCTCCCAAGTCCCAAGTCCCAATACTAACAACGAGCAACACAGACAAGCCACAATCTATTTTATTGCACAAGCCTTGACGATAGACTAACAACATTCGCTGTTTGCATCAGAGTTTTAAGCAACTGGAGTTTGTACGTGCCTTTTCGCCTCTAA
>JASANF010009551.1:0-38967 GCA_030248245.1 Trissonchulus sp. WLG1_4
TAGGCGTGCATCTTGGGTATTGATTTTTTCTTATTCCACTGTATATTTTAAGACAGTCATAATACGAGTACGTTATATCACTTTCTAATGTGCACTCAACAGCCATCCGCACTGGCACGTGAAGCTCGCGTGCATATCACTCGTTGCGCGCACTCATTCATGCACTTGGTGCTTCACGTAACAGTGCGTATAAATTACTGAGTATACTCTACAGTCTACGTCGTGCTATAACCCACACCTATAGCTCAAGAAACCATTTTTTTGGTGACCAATAACTGCTGTATAAGTTTGATCCGCTTAAAATGTGTTATATATTTCAAGATTTATAAAGGCAAACTGAGAGACTAGGTACTTTTCTCTAAACAAGATCCAATCCACCATCTACTCCAAGTTCAAAAAATGCTTAAAATAATGCATCTAAATGTTCTTAGTTCACACCCTTTCTGACTTTGAAATCATAGAAATGACATTTATATGGGACGCTATTATCAACCAGTCCCACTAGAGTAACAAAGGTAACCAGTAAAATAAGTCCGTTTAATCTGAAGGTTTTGGAATGGCATTTTTAAGTTTGTTTTTCAAACCGTTTAGTCCGATTGAACTTTAATCCCTTTAATCCGGTAAAGGAATGGGCCCTTAAAAATTTTTTCAAAAAAATTATCAATGGGTAAAAGAACCTCATACAGTTGAGCTAGTCGAAGCAGTGTAAACTAGACGCACTAGACTTGTTATTACCTTATTATTACCTTACTATAAATTTTTCGGCAAAAAAGAGAAATGATAATAACTCAGGAACCGCGCAACGTAGAAACTTCGTTTTTGCGTTATTAAATAACAGGCATCAAGGCCAAGATGTTTTCTATTCAGAGTTAGTCGGTTCAATGAACCGCTGAGCCGCTAAACCGGTTTGAAAAAATGAAAAAATTTTACACTCACATTTTCGGGCTCGAACATCTACTACGATGACTGTCTGATGATATAGCGATATTTCGTGTCATATGGCAAGCAATATTGGAAGCGTCATAACTTGCTTCAACGTTGACGTACAAACACATAATTGACGGCACTCAACTCAGAACAGAAAGCGCTTTCAAATGACACCTTACTTGACGTATACCATTCACGTTTAAACGTCTAAATTTCCAATTATAAAATATGACGCAAGCTTAACGTCAACTTACCGGGCCATGTCACCCATCATTTGAAAGCTCTCGTAATTTGCTTTCGAATGATGCCAAAATCATTCCAGTATCTCCCCAATATCAAAAGTTACGGCAACTCAAAACCATATGTGATCAAATCTTAATGTGAATAAAATTTTGGCAAAATTTTGAAAATTTTTGCCAATCATTTAGAATTCTGCTGTTAATGCATAAATTATCTTTTTCACCACAGGAAATGGTCGAACTAGTCTAAACTAGACGCACTAGACTTGTTACAATATATTTACAATATTTACAATATATTTACAATATATTTACAATATATTTACAATATATTTACAATATATATTAACCTAATAATAATGATAATGATAATAAGCATGTTTCGTCTTCGCAGTGATCTCAGAAACCCCTGGCGTATGATATTTTCACCCTTCATATGGCTGATAAAACAGCATATATCAGATTATAGCGGTTTTTGTTCGGGCGCCAAGGTCATTACTACGTCAACTTGCAGTAAAGGGGTCATGTGACCCATCAATCGAAAGCGCGTTGTCTCCCCATTCCAATGGTGAAATTCCGAAGTGGCTGCGACCCCCATAACAAAAGTTATGGGGGTTTCAAGGTTTTCACACCATAGAACACTTTTATCATAATTAAATCGTAATGACTAAATTACGATTGTGTTCTTTTTCCTCATGTCTTTAAAGGCGCCATAACTGGCCTTTAAAACGACGGACAGACAAACGAACAGCAGCATTGGACTGCTGGCAAGCAGGGCTTTCAAATGAGGGGTCACATGACTACATAGCGCTTCAGGTTACCCCGAAATATAAATCTCAGGGTATGCTCACGTGACAAGGTCATGTGACCCCTCATTTGAAAGCGCTCCTTAAATCAAGACGATTGATGCAAGTGTCATGTTTGTACGTCATTCCTATCGTCCGCTAGACGTCTTTTAAAATTGACCCTTCGTGACTAACTATAATCAGCCCATGTTAGATCAAATCTCTTTACATGTAAATTTTAACTGAATTTTTTTTTTAAAAATCAGTAAGATTAACACTCAAGTGTCCTGAAACTTAAGTATCTTGTCAAACTAGTCTAAACTAGACGCACTAGTCTTGTAATATTTACAATATATAATAATTACATAATATGAACTATACTAAAAATAATGATAATGACAGATTCTTCATCATACTTCTCAATACTTCTCAAAAATGTAGTACAACCTGTTGTAAGCGTGGCACAAGGCATAATTTTTTGATAAAAAGTGTCTGGGGCTGATTACAGCGGTTTTTGTCCGGGCGCCAAGGTCAAGACTAACGTCAACTTTTAGTAAGGGGGTCATGTGACCCATCAATCGAAAGCGCTTTATCTCACCAATCGAATAATGAAACTCCCAAGTCGCTACGACCCGCATAACAAACGTTATGGGACTTTAAAGGAATTCACCCCATAGAACACTGTTATCATAATTAAATCGTAATTACTACATTACGAAAAGTGTTCTTTTTCTCACATCCTTAAAGGCGCCATAACTGGCCTTTAGGAACTCGGACGGACACAAGAATGGTATCATTGGATTGCTGGCGTGCAGGGCTTTCGAAAGAGGGGTCACATGACCACCTGGCACTTCAGATTACCCCGAAATAAATATCTCAGGGTACGCTCACGTGACAGGGTCATGTGACCCCTCATTTTAAAGCGCTCCTTAAATCTAAGCGATTGATGTCAATTTCATGGTTGTTCGTCATTCCTATTGTCTACTATGGGCCTTTTAAAATCCAACCTTTGTGACTATTCAAAATCAGCCCATGTTGGATCAAATCTCTTTACATTTAAATTTGAACCATTTTTACATTTCAATTTGAACCATTTTTTGAATTCAACAAAGTTTAACATATTCAGATGCGCTGCACTTTTAGTTGTAAAACTAGTCTAAACTAGACGCACTAGTCTTGTTACAATATGATTACAATATGAACTATCCTAATAATTATGATAATGAGAATAATTCAACTTCTACAAGTCATATAAACATACTGAAAACGCCAAATTGTAGAGAATTCAATTCTGGAGTGGATCTGTAACTTTCAAGGTTGTAACACCTACTATCCTTAAGTTATGACGCCAAAACGCCAAACATTTGACGTTTGGACAACAAAACATGAAGGCGATCTATTTTGACGTTTTTCGGCAAGTAAGACAAATATAACCCTAATGTTTTTGGTATCATTTGAAAGCTCTTTTTCTGCCCTAACTAACAATGTAAACTAGAACGTTTTACGCGGTACCAGAAAATAGTTATAGCCTAAAGTACGTCAAAATGACGCAATATTTAGTCAAAATATTTTGACATTTTTCGGCATATAAGTCAGCGGTGACCTATAGCTTTTTTGGTATCAAATGAAAGCTCTAGCTCCAGGTATCCAACAGCGAAAACTAAATCTTTTTACGCTGTACTTGAAAAAAATTATGGGCAAAACCATGGCGGTGGTCCAGTATTATTAATATTTCAAATTTATTTTGACGCTATTGGGAACCTGTCAGCCAGAATCTATAGTTCGGTTAGTGTCAATTGAAAGCGCCTTTTCTAAGGGCCTTTTCACAAAATATATTAACGAGATTAGATCACCGCGATCAGCTCAACTCGATTAGCGCTTGTTAATCGGTTTTCATAAATTCAAATATTAGCGCGATGAAGATTAGCAATATTAACTGGCTCAAGATCAAAAATATTAGCGCGATTAACAATATTAACTTGATTAGCGCATATAACCCTGTATATAAAAACATGTGCACGCTGGAAAATTTCAGCACGCTATTATTATATGCTTTGTGTTTATATGCTGCTAATTTTTTGGTTACCATTTGCAATAGAGAGAAACGAGATCAGGGCCGGATATTTGGATCAGACCGTGCCGGCTCTTATAAATATTATGTACTATTATGTATGTACTATTATGTATATACTCTTATTGTACGTAATGTCTAATGTGCATAGTGCCTTACTCATGTCAAAGTATTATGCAAAATCTGAAAGCAAAAGTGGAATTTTGAAAAACATCTTGCATATCGTTAAAATATTTAAAAAGTACAATTTAGTGTGAAAATTTACTATATTGGCATCTTAGCCCTCAAAAAAATTTGAATTTGAATCAAATTTGAAACTGAGTAATTCGTACGTACTGTGCATAGTGCTTATATATATATATGGTAGATTTTGTCATACGTGGTGCAAAAATCGGGTAGATTTTGGCAGCCAGTAGGATAGTGCATCTACAATGGTAGATTTTGTAAACGGTGGTGCAAAAAACGGGTAAACTTTGGCATAGTGCAGATACTTGGTAGATTTTGTAAATACGCGCCCCGGCCCGTCAGCGTTCGGCCGGCCTCGGCTGAGCCATGGGCTGTAATGCAGCTTACAGGCATCTAACACTTATTTAATAATCTAAGTTGCCGCCAATCGTCATTCACTCCGGATCGAATTGCATCATGCGGCACTAATAAGTGTTTCTGTAAAGCAGAAAAAAGCACTAATTTTTTTCATATTTTGCGGGTCGTAAAAATTTGCGACCACCCGCGCAGCCCGAAGTGGGTACCCATAGGTCGACCCACGGCTAAATTTTACCAAGCCAACCCAAACCACCCCGCGGGGACCCACGACCCGCGTCCACCCCTGACTGTATAAATCTGTATTAGTATTAGTGGATTGATTTCCATTTCAATGTACATAATTTTGATAGCACACAATTTTAAAGCTAATAAAAAATGAAAAACAAAAATATAAGATTTAGGAACAGTTGGAATAATATAGGTATATATGATTTCAAGATCAATTTAATAATCAACAACTAACTGTAATTCGCCAGCACACGGAAGTAAATTGTTGCTTAAACTAGGTAATCTCCGTACATTTACGGAGATTAAGGTTTTGTATGTTTAACACATACACACTTGATCCTAACGATCATCTAGATTAGCTTAATCTAATTTATGAAAACAGATTAAGATTAAATTGATTAGCTTAATAATTTATCCTTAATCGGTTTTCATAAAATAACCGCAGATTAAGATTAACGCCTAATCCTTAATCTAATTTGTGAAAACGACACCCGATTAGATTAAGCCTCAGCCAGCACCTATGTTAATACATTACGATCAACTTGAATTTATGAAAACGATTCAGATTAAGGCCTTAATCGAGATAATCGAAAAAATAATTTGTGAAAACTAGGCTGATTAAGATTAGCGTAAAACGCGCTAATATTTTTAATACGTTAATCCTTAATCGGCATTCATAAATTCTTAATCGAGTTGATCTGATCTCGTTAATATATTTTATGAAAAGGCCCTAAGCTATCGAACTGCGGAAACTAGAAAATTTTTGGTGGAGCCTAAAAAAAGTTATTAGAAAAACCGTGGTGGCTGAAAAACATCATTATGTGGTCAAAGACGTTTTTCGGTATATAAGTCAGCGTTAACGTATAGCTTTTTTGGTATCAAATGAAAGCCCGTCTTCTGCCCTGTCTAGCTTTGAAAACTAGAACCTTTTACGTGGTACCGGAAATAAGTTATGTTCAAAAGTTCTTTTTAGAAACCAATTTTGTTCGAAAAAATTCCTCCGCGACTACTCACACCATAAACGTATTGAACAAAAGTTCGAAAAATTGAAATCGTTATAACTCGCTTCAACGTTGACGTAGAAACACAAAATTGACATCATTCAACTCAAAATTGCAGGGGCTTTCGAATGATACCTCACATGACGTTTACGGACGTAACGCCCAGTCACGTATGACTATTATTTTATACTGACCCTTGGTCGCCGTTTACGTTATCATGCCACCTATCAATCGATAGCATTTGATGAACGCAAGCATATAAAACAAGTTTCACGTCGATACCATAACCCTGAAAAAAGTTATGGCTCCTGGAATTTTACCCTTTGGTGACTACCTATAATCACCTCATATGCGATCATATCGCATTGTAATTCAAATTTGATAAAAATTTGAAAAATTTTTCAAAAAATTTTCGTTATCACACAATAACGTACGTCAGGTTCTAGATTTGGTCGAACTAGTCTAAACTAGACCCACTAGTCTTGTTACAATATGAACTATCCTAATAATTATGATAATGAGAATAATTCAACTTCTACTAGTCATATAAACATACTGAAAACGCCAAATTGTAGAGAAGCGAATTCTGGACTCGATCTGAAACTTGCAAGGTTGTAACACCTACTGTCCTTAAGTTATGACGCCAAAACGCCAAACATTTGACGTTTGGACAACAAAACATGAAGGCTATCTATTTTGACGTTTTTCTGCAAGTAAAACAAATATAACCCTAATGTTTTTGGTATCACCAGAAAGCTCTTTTTCTGCCCTAATGAACAATGAAAACTAGAACTTTTTACGTGGTACCAGAATAAAGTTATAGCCTAAAGTACGTCAAAATGACGCAATATTTAGTCTAAACATTTTGACGTTTTTCGGCATATAAGTCAGCGGTGACCTATAGCTTTTTTGGTATCAAATAAAAGCTCTAACTCTTAGGTATCCAACACCGAAAACTAAATCTTTTTACGCGGTACCTGAAAAAAATTATGGCCAAAACAATGACAGTGGTCCAGTATTATTAATATTTCAAATGTATTTTGACGCTATTGGGAACATGTCAGCCAGAATCTATAGTTTGGTTAGTTATAATTGAAAGCGCTTTTTCTGACCTATCTAACTGCGGAAACTAGAAAATTTGTGGCGGAACCTAAAAAAAGTTATTACCAAAACCGTGGTGGCTGAAAAACATCATTATGTGGTCAAAGACGTTTTTCCGTGTATAAGTCAGCGTTAACGTATAGCTTTTTTGGTATCAAACGAAAGCCCGTCTTCTGCCCTATCTAACTTTGAAAACTAGAACCTTTTACGTGGTACCTGAAATAAGTTATGGTCAAAAGTTCTTTTAAGAAAACAATTGTGTTCGAAAAAATTCCTCCGCGACTACTCACACCACAAACGTATCGAACAAAGTTCGAAAAAATTGAAATCGTTATAACTTGCGTCAACCTTGACGTAGAAACACAAAATTGACAGCATTCAACTCAGAATTGAAAGGGCTTTCGGATGATACCTTACATGACGTTGACGGACGCAACGGCCAGTCACGTATGCCAATTATTTTTATACTGACCATTGGTCGCCGTTTACGTCATCATGCGACATATCAATTGATAGCTCTTGACAAGCTCAAGCATATAAAACTAATTTCAAGTCGATACCATAACCCTAACAAACGTTATGGCTCCTGGAATTTTTCCCTTTAGTGACTACCTATAATCACCTCATATGCGATCAAATCACTTTGAAATTTAATTTTGAACAAAATTTGAAAAAAATTCAAAATTTTTTAGTGTCATACAATAACTTACGTCAGGATCGAGATTTGGTCGAACTAGTCTAAACTAGACGCACTAGTCTTGTAATAATAATATTAATAATAATAATATTAATAACAGACATTTCAGATACAAAAGGGTTGCCTTTGCTTCGCAACTGGTCGGCAACCCAAAAACGCACATGCAAGTTATGGGTTTGACTCTAGTGCAGCTTCCTCAAGTTTCAAGCAGCCGCTCGTAGCGCTAACAGAAACAAGATGAAGAAGCACTCTTGGTCAAACGTAATATAAGTGTTATGTGGTCTAGTGCGAGTTTTTTATTATGACATCAAAAGTATGCGTCGACTAGAAAGAAACTAACGAACAGACGGTGAGGACGGAACAGGGTGCAATAATTGTAATTGTCATTAGTTGATGTATTGAGCTCAGTGGATGCAGCCAGAACGATCAAAAAAGGGGGGAAAGCAAAAAAAGTAGCAACAAATGTCAGATTTTGAGTTACTAGTTTTCTTGGTATATTTCTATTGACAATATAATGAGGTTTTGGTTGTTAAGCGTGGATGTTTAGTTTGGACCTTTTAACTGTTTATTTATGGCTGTTCACTGATTTCTTTCAACTAATATTGTTTTATTTGGTTGCTGGTTGTTGTATGGCAGACGCGAGCAGGGCGGGGGCGGGGGCGGGCTTACGGGGGCCTAAGAACGAAGCGCAACTGGCACTAATTTGATCCACGGTGGCGTCATCGGAACTTGCTACGAACTACAGCTGGAGCCGGCCCTGGGCAAGAAAAAACGCCATTGAAGAAACATTCTCTGAAAATTTTGTTATTGATTTTAAAGTTATTGGATTGTAAATTGTTTTGCTATTGTCCATGCACAGTTTCCCAATCCCCATGAACCAATTTGAGGACAAATCCTTTTTTTAAAGGGAGGGGGAATGTAAAGTGTATACGTACCTACGTACGTATACTGCATAACAGTTGGTGCTAATTTGCATATTAGTCTGCACTTCCTGATGAGTCATGCAGTACGACTTTAATGCCCGCTAAGCTCATTTGCATATTAAACTACATCTAATTTGCATATTCTTTTGCGCTATATAAACGGGCACTGTGCATGGATAATCAGTCTGTTTTCTTGCATTCCATCTTGCTTGCATTGCCTGTTCCTGCTCACCGCCTGCTCCCCTTTTATTAAACCCTTTGTTTCTTTTACTGTTGTCCCGCGTCTATTTGGCTACTACGCTACAAGGTTTATATTCGTATACAAAACGACAGACCTCCAGCTATAACCATGATAGCTCCACTGCACGTAGCGAACCTACCCCCGTAATACACGTGGCGGGGGGTATGGACATGCCCTGATGCTTATAGCCCGAAATTCAAAAAAAGCCCATGCTAGTTTCTATTCCACTACTGTACCACCTCACATGCAAAAGATCATGACTGGCATGACTGTTTTGCGCAACTTCTTAAAAAGTGTGCTAAACTTTTTCGTACTTAGTCATTTTTTGGACCCCAAAAAAAAGGTTTCCCCTCTCCCAGCACAGCCTCTCACGAAAACACCCGAGCAAAACCATTTTTCCGTGTCTATTGCAGGCTATACGAAATGTGAAAAGCCAAAAAAGGTGTCGCTCGGATGAGCTACCGGCGAGAAAAGTTCTGGGAAAAAAAAGAGCGAAAGTCCGTGAATTTTGGGGGGTCCCCGGGGGTATCTTAGAAAATACTTGACCGATCTGGCTGAAATTTTGCCAGCACTTAGGTATTGCCAAGGGGTGTACGCACACAAAATTTCGTATAAAAAGCTCTTCTATATTTTGAGCTACAAAAAGTTCAAATTCTCAAAATCCGCAATAGTGCTATATTTTCCTATTCTAGGGTTGGGCGCTATCGCGCCAACCCTGATAATTTATAAAACCGATATCAAAATATGTCGATGTCACGGGGTAAATCTTCCCCCGAGTGAATCTTCCCCCCGGAAGAAACACCCCGGGGTAAATCTTACCCCCGGAATATTTACCCCGAAGAGAAATTCAGCCCTATTTAACACATTCACACTAATTATGACGCAAACTACGAAACACGAGTCTGCTTTAGACGTATGTTGCATTTTTCACTCCATCTTGTAAACAAGTAGGCCCATAAAGAGGGCACTGATATATATAACGGCGTGAAATTAATTACTGCACATTAAGGTGGTAGTGGCAACAAAGCAGTTTTGCTCATAGTTTGTAGAGTTCTGCCAGGGCCTGTAGCGGCCCGGCCCGGCTCGCGTGTTTACGAACAGGCCCGGCCCGTAAAATTTCTGGCCCAGGGCCGTGCGCGACCCGTCGGGCCTACAAATCCGCAAGCCCAGTGTCGTCTCCAGCTTCAGCAGCGTACGAACAATGCCTGCATTGCATATATATTGATGTTTTACAAAGTGCGCAGGCACTTATACTACTACTCAGACTACTCATAAAACTTAGCTTATTCTAGTCAACTGATCTTCAAATTATTTTTCCAGAAATCGCAGATCTTTGCATTTAGTGGCCCAATTTTAGTCCTGCTGCAACACAGCGAAACCTATGCTTGATTGAGTAATGTGAAAATTTCACTTTTTTCATCGCAAAAGTAGTATTTTCTTAATTGGCCTCATTATGATATTTGATAGATACCTTAGCAGTTAACTTTCTGTGCATCAGATACAGCAAATATTGTAGTTTATTTCTAGCAGTCAACTATGGCAGGCGTACGGTTGCTGTGTTTATACTCTAGGGTGAGGTACATTTTACAACTTTAAGCGGTTATAACTCAAAAACGGTGCGTTCTAGACCCTTAATCGACAATTATGTTTTGTTACCATTAAATTCTCTATCGAATCGTGGTTTTGCGAGCTCTCTACGACGCACGTTGCTTAAGCAATGGTCAAAAAACTGGAAGGTGTCAAAGTTTGGCTGCCTAGAGAGAGAACCTCTGGGCGTCAAAGGGTTAACCAGGGTCCCGTGAATGTTATCGTTGAATGTGACCGTGAACGTGAATGCCGTGAACGTCTGCCTGATTTCAAAGATAGCCGTTGGCCAGCTATAGCCAAATTTCTTCAGTCAAAACTTGGTCATACAAAATTTGCCAGCATAGTCACAGCGAGCAATAGCCGCGACGGAACGATATAATCGTCATATGCAGTGGCGTAGCCAGAAAAAATATCTAGAAAATCTTTTGAAACGTATTAAAACTGAAAATGCACCTAATCGCATTTAACGCAATGAACTAAAGAGGGCTACCTACATAAGTGAAAATTTTAGGTTCTCGGATTCGCTTCAAATTTGCACACAATGTAGCCCCAGGGAAGGCGCATCGCAGATGTAACAAACTGGAACCAATGCTTTTGCCAATTTTTCACTAGGGGTTTCCAAAAATTCAATTTTACGTGTAAATCATAGGCGCAAAAAAAAGATTTTTGTGCTCACAAAGCGTTCCTCTACTCGAAATTTTTGTTAATACTGACGAAGCTGATTTTTACACGATTCGATAGCCTAATGTCATATCTCAACCTCTATGATCCACTTTTTTTTAATTTTTGCCCATGGCCTGAGCAGTGACGCCAAATGTAAAATCAGTTAAATTTGACGTGCCCAAAAAACAGCCATTTTTTACATTCCGCCCTCGATTTTAGACTTGAAAATACATATAAAAAATCGGGATCATACGATTTTGCGCATGTATGTAGGCTGCTACTATGCACGGGGCCCGTGGCCCGCTACAGGCCCGGCGGGCCGGTCGGACCTGGGCCCTCGGGCCGGCCAGGAGCAGGCCCGGGGCCCGCAGGCTGGCCCGGCACAGACTTCATCAAGTGAGAAAATGCATTGTGTGTGCGTCTGAGTAGTAATATAAGTGCCTGTGCACTTGAAAAAAATCAATATATATATATATATATATATATATATATATATATTATATATATATATATATATATATATATATATATATATATATATATATATTATATATTATTTATATATTATATATATATATATATATATATATATATATATATATATATATATATATATATATATATATATTATATATTATATATTATATATTATATATATCAATATATAATATATATACTTATATTATATGCAATGCAGGCATTGTTCGTACGCTGCTGAAGCTGGAGACGACCCTGGGCTTGCAAATTTCTAGGCCCGGCGAGCCACGCACGGCCCGGGGCCAGAAATTTTACGGGCCGGGCCTATTCGTAAAAACGCGAGCCGGGCCGGGCCCGCTACAGGCCCGGGCAGAACTCTACAAACTATGAGCAAAACTGCTTTGTTGCTACTACCACCTTAATGTGCAGTGATTAATTTCAGGCCGTTATATATGTCGGTGCCCTATTTAGGGGCCTACTTGTTTGCAAGATGGAGTGAAAAATGCAACATACCATCCTAAAAAGTTAAAAGTAATATGTAAAAAGTCTGTCTAAAGCGGACTCATGTTTCGTAGTTTTGCGTCATAATTAGCGTGAATGTGTTAAATACGGCTGAATTTCTCTTCGGGGTAAATCTTCCGGGGGGAAGATTCACCGCGGGGTGTTTCTTCCGGGGGGAAGATTCACTCGGGGGGAAGATTTACCCCGTGACATCGACACCAATACCCTGTAATGGAAACTGACGTGGACAGATATGTTTGTTCTTTCTGTTGTCCAGCTCAACTTTGCATGCGAGGAACCATTGGCTGCACTCTCATAAATATAATGGTATGAAGTAAATCATTGATTTATAGCTTAATGAAGTTTGGCAAGATGCGACGAACCAGTAAGGCAGTAGTTTGTATCTGAGCCGGATGGCCTGGCGAATGTTGTCTCTGGCTTGGGTGGAGAAGAGCCATGGCTCCCTGCGCTTGGTGTCGAGGTGGGCGTGGGCCCTGAAGAAGGGGTAGAAGGCCCCCGCCTGATACCATCGCTGGAGCAGCTCCTCGTCGGGGTTGTGGAAGAAGCCCCCCACGTCCGCGCCCACGAACGGGATCCCCGCCACGCTCAGGCTCAGCAGCATCGGGATGGAGTAGCGCAGGTGGGCCCAGTCCGCCATGTTGTCTCCCGTCCACACTGCCGCTAAAACACACAGACACTCATGTGAGATCAAAAATGCACACGTAGCATTCTTGTGCTCTTGTCATATTTTTCGTGAAATTTGTAAGAGGACTTATAAAAATTACAAATGAACTAAAATAAAAATACCTGATTTGCATCATCTCAGTGTAACTCGCAAAGCAGAGATTAAATTGAGAAGTAGCCCACTATCCTAGTGTTATCATCTCTGGTGTATACAACACTTTTTTGCATCAAACTTTTGGTACCAGGAACCTTTGAACTAGGGATGGAAGTCTCGGGTTTTTTTCCGAGACCGAGACCGAGACCACAAAACCGAGACTACCGAGACCGAGACCAAATTCCGAGACCGCCAAAACCGAGACTTTGGGTCATTTTTTTGCCATTCTTTACCAATTTATTTGGTGACTTTTTACAAGTTTTTAGGTAAAATTACAACAAGACCATGGTCAGACATCTTATGTGTATATATATATATATAATAACAGCTACATCACGGCAATTTGGTTACATTCCTGGTTCTTTCCTCCTTTTGTGTGAGTGTCTTCTTAAATACTGTGAAATTTTGACCTCTGTCCCAAAGCAGACACAATTTGTCCTTGTTCTCGCCAGAAAATACAATTATTAAGTATTTTTGACACTGTTTGGCCGAATTTAGTTAAAAATCGCTCCGATTGTATTGGAATTACCAATGTTCTGCTAAAATGCACCCAAGATAGAAAGGGTTTTTCGCTCAAAAATTAGACCTGCGCGCCGTGACGCTATTTCATTCTTTGTCTCCGGCGTGACATCCATGTGAGTGGGGCCCCCTCAATCCCCAGGGACTAAATTTTAGTTGGGCGTAGTCTTTCTTCCCTTGTCATCTACCAAACTACATGTGTCACCGCATAGTTCTGAGTAGTAGTAGTAGTTTAGTTGAACTTTCACAGATTTTTTTTATTTTTTGCTAAACTCATATTATATAATATACTAACTGGAAATTTTGGAAATTACAGTTAAGTATGTGAAGCCACCAATTGGCATTAAAAAGTTGACAAGCCAAACACTAATACAATAATAAAATATAATAATCACACAGACAGACTTGACATGAAATAAAAAACCTAATCATAAACATACATTCTTGTGTGTGTACTGTGTTTACTGATAAACTAAACAACCGCAGTAAAGTTGTTTTCGGAAAAAAATTGACAGAATATTACGGTTTGGTGTGAAATTTTTGTGAAATGAAAACTTTCGAAAAAATTTCCTGTCAAAAATATAAACCAAAGGGGGGACCACAGGAAAATTTTTCACAGATTTGAAAAACCGAGACCGGGTACAAACCGAGACTTTTCGACTACTGAGACCGAGACCGAGACCGAGACCGAGACTGGGCTAGTCTCGGGTTTTAACCGAGACCGAGACCGAGACCGAGACTTCCATCCCTACTTTGAACCTAAAAATTCAATTGACAGGACTTTTGATGTCCTGATTATTGAGCAAGGAAATGTTGAAGACTGAGAAAATATTTGGTGTGATTGTAGGGCTACTGTTGAGAGCGAGAGGACTACCGTATCGTTGGCTGCCGACGAAGAAGGAGCGAGTGAGCACGAAGGGCCTGAGCTGGTGGTTGCTGCGTCGCTGCAGTCCCTGGAAGGTGGCCCGGTGCTGCAATCACAACAACAAGTCATAGAGCACACCAATGCGCACACCAACAGTACAAGGGGCAAGGGGGGACGAGTACACCAACAGTACAAGGGGGAAGGGGGGACGAGTACGTACGTGATAGAATCCATACATGTTGTGCACGTCCCTGTGCTCCCAGCCTCCGTAGTGCTTCGCGTCCTTGTACATGGTCGTCTAAACACACACACACTCACATGAAACACTCCCTCGGGTGCCGATCACTCCGTGCCTTGTATCACAACAGCTTTAGCAAACGTATTTTCCAGAGCGGTTGGTCAAAAGGAAACCAAGCAACAACAATTTCATACAACTATACTAGAAAGAAAATAATCCTTTTTTTAGTTTCTCAAAAATTTCCACGCTACAAGTCTAGTAGGTTGTTGGACAACCCCTAGCCTAGGAGTGACTGTGAATGACCTCAGGCCCATTGAAGACGGAGGGCTCGTTCATGTCGTTCCAGATGTGCAGGTGCTGGGTGGATCCGGGATACTTGTCCAGGGAGAACTGCTCGCTCCAATACTCCTGCACCGCCGGGTTCAGGAAGTCCAGGTAGGCCGACGCCCCTCAAACAACACACGCACACTCACCTTAATCAAACACTACATTTCAAAGTGGTTCTATGGGCCTATTCCTTTATCGGATTAAACGGACTGGACTTATTTTAGTCCGAGGTTTTGGAACGGCAAGTCGGACTAAACGGTTTAAAATAAGTCTGCGGCTTAATTTTAGTCCGAACCCATTCCTAAACTACCACCGGATTAAACTTTTTAGTCCGAACCCATTCCTAAACTACCACCGGATTAAACTTTTTAGTCCGATGCCGTTCCTAAACTACCACCGGATTAAACTCTCAGCTGGACTAAAACTAGTCCAATTAAAAAATTTCCATTCCTAAACCTGATTTAAATAAGTCCGTTTAGTCCTCTCGCTGCATTTTACATGGAGTTTTAGTCCGAGTTTTGTTACGCGGATTAAACGGACTCAACTTGCCGGTGCCCCCCAATTATTCTGTTGCTACTTATCACTACCTTAACCGATTTGGACGATCTATATTATATCAAATTATAGCTGAAAAATTGAGCTATTTTATGGTTTATTTTAATTATCTGTTTAAAAAATGTATTCTAAAAAAATGTTTGTCAATTACCAACAAATTCTTGTCAAAAGTTAAACAAATACCAGATTAATGTTTCTTAACAGCAAACGCGTGCTTGCTTGTTGCCGGCTAGCAATAGACTACAACATTTGCTGTATCTGATGCACTCAAAGCTAAAGCTGGCTGTTGTCGTGGCAATCAAAAGTCTCAATGGCGCCATACATACGTGAAGAAAAAAGTCTAAATTACACATTACTTAAAATAAGCAAAACCTAGGTTTTATTGCATGGTATTAAAACTAAAAATTAACTGCCAAATATATAAAAAATATACGTTTCACATATATCAGTTCAACATTCCTTTGACTAATAAGCGAGTCAGGGTTTACAGTCTCGTATTTAGTAGTGAGTTGATCATGCAGGATGCCATATAATTCTCTGAGCATGAAGGGTTTAAAAAGATTTGTTATTTTAACCAAAATATTTCTACAAAATTAGTTTACTAATTTACTCAAGTCGGATTCGTTATGTGCACTGTGCAGCCCGTGTTCTTTTTGCGTCAAAAAGTGGGAAACGCCGAAATTTTTTCTGAAATTTCGCACTTTTTTAGCCATGTGCAACCCGTGACGCACTTTTTTCGGCTGAGGCTGAAAGATGTCATAGCTGATTTGGCCAAAAAGTGCCGAAAATAGCACTTTCGTCGCGAAATTTTTGAAAAATTTTCCAAAATTGCGTCAAAACCATCAAATTTGTACAATTTTCCCATGTGATGTGTCCGTTTAAAGCTTGATCTACAGGGGCGGTCCCAGGGGGGGGGGGGGGGACTAAAATTTTACACAAGGGTCCCCCCTTTGGTTTTTATGGTCCGGCCGGAAAATTTTTCTGATGCGTCCCCAATTGACCAAATTTGGCCTAAAAATCAAAAATTTCCCCCAATTTTTTCCTGGGGGCTGCCGCCCCAGGCCCCTGCAACTCTGTGGCTTACTATTCCTTGTTATTATCTTTTATCAAAGCCTATACATGTATACATGAGTACAACATGCTGCATTTGCATGTCTACAGGAGTATATTATGATGCATTTAGTTGTGTAATATACTGTCTTCTGTCTGATGTGACGTTCCCATTATGTGTTTTATTTTCCTGTCGGAAAAAAATTTCTGATACGTCTCCAGTTGACCAAATTCAACTCAAAAATTGAAAAATTCTCCATTTTTTCCTGGGTACACCACTGGTATTTACTATAAACAGACTCAATTCATTGCCCTTGATATGGCTGCGGCTATAACAAATTAGCTTAAGGTGGTAGTTGCGTTTTCGAGGTTTTTGTGATTTCTATGTAAACTTTGCGCCACCAGTACTCAAGTAATAAGTGACGCCTGAGCATGAATTTTTGGGACAGTACTGTAAAGGTCAAAATCCCCAGGCATGTCTCTCACTTTTTCGAAATTTCACCTGTGGACATTTTTAGAGGGTTTTAATTACAAAAAAATATCTTAAATTTTCGGTGCGTTTGCTTTTCAGCTATTTTCTCAGTAAATTGACTAGTTATCAAAAAAGTGGGGGACATGCCTGGGGATTTTAAACATGTCAAAAACCTTACCAACTTTCAGCCCCAACAGGTAATCGTATGATTCAGAGCTGTGGCGCAAACTTTTTGTAAAAAATTGTAATATTTTGGAAAGGACCTTTCTTTAGTCGCTTATACTGGAAACAAAATCACAGGTTAAATTTCAATGCATGGCATACATTTAGGAAACATATTATTCTACCTAATGCAAAAGACCGCTTGTGATTTGAATTTGTAAACGCTGAGCTATGGCTTTTCAAAAAAACACCTAAAAACGCAATTACCCCCTTAAAGCTGAAAAACGCTATTATAAAAAGTCAAAAAATTTCTTAAGACCTCCGCCCCCCCCCCCAAATCGAAGTATGGGACCGCCAGTGTTGATCTACATTTACAATTGGTGTCTATGGCTGTTTACAACCTATTATGATTAATTATGATTAAGATTGATTAGAAAAAATCGTGTCGAAGCATACCAACATCCAGCAAGTTTCTTAAAAGCATCAATTAATGCCAATGGGTAAAAGACGATTGCCGCGTTAGTATCAAAGTTAGGAATAGGAAAATTCTATTATATTTGCTGAAATTCATCTGCGTGTTTACAGTGCAGTTCCTACCAACCTAATGTGGCGTAATGATGCCGTATTCAGGGGAACTGAGTTAAGTCCCAAAACACCAGATACTTGGCTTTTGGGGCCTTGTCCCCAGACCCCTGCAACTACTACATTTCCCATTTTGTACTTTGTCAAGAAAAACTGATTCCTTGTAGTTGTAGTGTTTTTCAGCCTGCTAAAATTAAAAACTCTGCTAGCTTCTCAGCAAAATACCGTCGTTGACGTGTACAGCAAAATAGCGACATTGACGTGATATTTAAGTCCCTATTTGATACCGCACTGTAAAGCGTATTGAATAAAACGTATAAATTACTAGCTGCTGCGACATTACGACCAGGTTCATAGTTATTTAAAGTCCCAGCTCCCAGAATTTAGAAGTTAAACTCAGTTTTCGCACACTCTTAAAGGCAAGGGCGTACGCAGGGAAGGAAAGATGGGCGGAATTCATAATTTTTAAACCGTTTAGTCCGATTATAATTAACACTTTAATCCGGTAAAGGAATAGGCCCTATGTGTTTCACTAACTTTAAAGAAAACCTTTAAGCGTTAGTGTTAGGTTATGAATGCCCGCCAAAAATGTGCATCACATTGCCCCTCCGCACACAGCACAATACGGTTTCGTCCACCGCAAAAAAGCTTTCACAATTGCCACAAAAAACAGCGACTACGAGACGTCTTCAAACCATTTCGCAAAATTGCGAAAAAAATTTAACACATAGGACACAGGAGATAAACCCGCAATATGTCTTATTTTGTTTTTGTGGCTCAGCCTGATAACGTTTCTAATATGTCCACAATCAGGTGCGTAGCCAAGATGAGAGGAATTCCTCCCCCCCCCCCCCGAAATATCTTCGACTGAAATGTTATAAGGATCCTCTTTTGGTTTTTATGGTCCGGCAGGTAAAAATTTCCCAGACGTCTCCAACTGACCAACTTCGGTCTAAAAACCAAAATTTTTCTGCAACACCACTGTGGCTTGGTGTTCCTTGAGCTTTTTGGCACATCTTTCATACGCTTTTGGCGAAATATGCGAATGTGTCGTTTTCGGAGAAATACAATTAAGTGCATTTCAACACATAAAAAGAAATCCAAAAGTCATTCCGCTGCCTGAAATTTTTTCCTGGCTATGCCACTGTCCCGAATTGGCCCAATTTTTAACCAAAAAATAAAATTTTCTCTAATTTTTCTTGGGAGCTGTCGCCTCCAGACCCAGACTCATGCCACTTGGTGACTTTGTGATTATCGTCGTTCAATATTATGTGTATAAACAGCTTGGTAGCCAACAAAACATTGATTGGAGAAAAGTATAGAGCATTGAAACAAGTGATCATGCAACCACAGAGGTTGATGGCCGGGAGAGGGGGATCGTACCGGGCCAGCACCATCCGTCGTATTCCTGGTCGTCCTTGTTCTTCACCAAATAGCCCTTGTCCTTCGCCTCCTTGTACACCTACAACACACACACACCACATTATGTAGACCAAACAGACCAAGCCCTAAACATCAGCGTATAATATAAATTATTTTCGGTTCGTAGAATAGAAAATAATTCAAGTTTAACTTTAGTTATATAACAGCCGACGCTGCAGTTACGACGAGCTGCACATGGCTATATCTGATTGGCTAGAGTTAGCCAACTAGAATACTACACGCAAATAATTAGCCAATTAGAATTCGACACATAAAAGAGTTCACTTCACCTTCTGCTTTCACAATAACCAGCTGCTCAATAAGCTAGTTCTCAAAAAGCTAGATATGAGTGCCCAAGACCAAGAAGAAACGGCAGGGAGCGATGCGGCATGTGGGTCTAATCCCGGTCCAAGTAGCGAACGTCCTACTAACCCTGGCGTCCAGTCTCCTAGTCTTTCCGACCTAGAAGGACTATTACATGCCACCATTCGCAAGCTCGAAGCCAAAGAAAGTGCCCCTTCTCTACCGGCTCTGTCGATTCCTCAGTTTCAAAAGCAAGGCATGTCGAAAATGTACCAACACAATGCAGAAATCAAAGGTCTGGCGGACACGGCCATGCAAGAGCTAGTCACCGATGATCCCAGCCCTACGAAAATAGAAGAATGCCTCAAATCCATTCAAAGCAAGTGTGCCTATCGTCTCAAGATAATAAAGATCGCTGACAAACACGGGTGGAGCGTTGTATCGGCCTACGAGAGCGATGCCGATTTTGGCAATGATCCGGAGGACAACAAAAGAATCAGGCTGCCAATCCAGGAAGCGGAAAAGCAAAAAAGAAAGTCCTTGAGCCTAAAGATCAACAAGTCGCAACCTTTCGACACCACGGACCAACTGCGTCCTTCCGTCAACCCAGGATGGCCCTACCCTCGTCCGCCCTTTCGCGAAAGCCCCTGTCCACCAACCGTTTACCACTCAAGTCCCCTTCAGAGGTGGTTTCCGGGGTCGTCCAGCTACTCCGAAAGCTGGGGACGTCTGCTATATCTGCTACGGTCAAGGCTACTGGGCATCTAACTGCCCCTCCCGAGGGACAATGCCCGCCTCTAAACCGCCTTACAGCAAAGAAGCTTAAACTACGCAAAGACACTGCGTTGAGTGAGTCTAAAAAGTCTGTGTTAATGTGTGTCATGTTCATACATGTACACGGGGTCTCGGTCTGGGGGGGGCTTGTCCCGAAATTTTCGACATTTTAGGGGGGGCTTGTCCCGATATTTTGTCCCAAAAACGCGAAAATTTCCAATTTTTGCCTAAAAATAGGAAATTTTTGCGAAATTCCGATATTTTTAGCGATTTTTTCGTTTTTTTCGGTCATTTTTGAAGCATTTTACGGCGATCTGAAGCGATTTTGGGGTTTCAGAGAGGGGGGCTTGTCTCAACTTGTCAAATCTGAGGGGGGGCTTGTCCCGGAATTTCAAATCTGGGGGGGCTTGCCCCCCCCCCCAGACCCCCCCATGTACATCTGTTAATTTGTTAGTTGTTAGTGTTAGACCCCCCCACCTACATCTGTTAGTTTGCCGATATTGAAGTCATTATTATATCCAAGTAGTTCTGTAAGAGGCAACTTAGGAAAAAAATGTTTCATTTTGGACAAAGATAGGTGCATCAAACTTTGTGCTGGATACTATTAGACACGGATTTCGCATACCTTTCATAAAACAACTAAAACCTAAGGTTTTCAAAAATTACAAATCCGCTATTACGGAATGCGAATTCGTTTCTACTAGTATTAAAGATATGCTACATGACGGTTACATAGAAAAATGTTCAATCAGCCCTACTGTTGTGAATCCTTTGTCTGTGAGCATCCAAGCTAACGGCAAAAAACGGTTAGTTTGTGATTTACGTTATGTCAATAGTTTTGCTGAAAAACGTAAGATAAAACTAGAAGATTTTAAAGTTGCAATGAATTACTGTAGTTAGGGAGGATTTCTTTTTTCGTTCGATATTAAATAAGGGTATTACCATGTAGAAATCTGCGTCGAGCAGTGTAACTAACTATTTGGGCCTCGCATGGCAAGTTGAAGGGAAAATTACGTATTTTCGATATCGTGTATTACCGTTCGGTCTATCTTTGAGACCTTATGTCTTCACTAAAGTGGTGCGCCCGCTTGTAGCTCACTGGCGTAGCAAGGAAGCTTGTAGCTCACTGGCGTAGCAAGGAAATTCCTATTACTTATATGTATTGACGATGGTGTAGTACCTGCCCCATGCTACGATACTGCACTAAAGTGGTAAAATATAGTCCGTCAAGATCTTCAGTGTAGTGGTTTCTCTGATAACGAAAAAAGTCAGTGGGAACCAGTGCAAAGGCTAAAATGGCTTGGTCTAGAAATAAATCTAGATATATTCAAATTTGAAATACCAAATTCTAGAATTGAATCGACACGATCTAGAATAAAACAAGCGCTTAGAAACAGAGCTACTGTACGTGACCTAGCCAAAGCCGTAGGATCCATTATTTCTATGGGGCTGGCTCTAGGCCCTATCACTCGGATTCTTACACGTTATTGTTACACAAAAATAAACTCTAGTGTGGCCTGGGACCTTCCGATCGATGGAAAAGGTCGTTATACTAATGAACTGAACCTTTGGCTTGGTAATCTCAATAATCGTAATAATAAGTCAAGTCAAGTCTTCAAGTCAAGTCACCCAAGTCTTCCGCGTCAGTTTCTAAGTTATCAACCTGGGGCTCCTAATTTTTCAATACACTGTGATGCAAGCTGTACAGGTGTAGGGGCGTTCTGCGAAATAGATAATAAAAAATTTTTCACGCAGAAAAATTTCGCATTTTTTGAAAAAGGAAAAAGTTCAACTTTTAGAGAACTAGAAGCTGTCAGATTTGCCTTAGCCTCATTTAGCCATACTGCAAAAGGAAAAGTCGTAAAAATATTTTCAGATAACCAGGCGGTTTCCGAATCATTACTCACGGTAGTAATAAACTAGACTTATAAGCGAAAGCGATGGAGATTTTCTTACTGTCAATGAAAAATCACATCAAGCTGGAAACCGAATGGATTCCACGCTGCCAAAATAAATTAGCTGATTGCTGGAGTAGAGTTGTAGATTAAGACGACTGGACTGTACATGACGCTATACGGTCACTCGTTACTAAGCGCTGGGGTATGCCCGATGTTGACCGTTTTGCGGACGATCGCAACACTAAGCTACGATGTTTTAACTCTAGATTTTGGGTTCCCAGTACGTCCAGAGTAGACGCTTTTTCTGCCTCGTGGAAAGGAACCTTTCTTGGCTTGCGCCACCCCCACATTTGATTTTAAAATGCCTAAAGCACCTGCAGTCTTCTCAAGTTAAAGCTATTCCTATTGCTCCCAAATGGCCGTCAGCGCCATACTGGCCGATTGTCGCAAAATTTTTGATTCTACCGACGACAAAGTCAGTCGAATTTCCACAAGGAAGCTGCGTTTTTGTAAACAGCAGCCAACCAAACTATATTCTGTGAAAACTTCCAAAGCTCTGTTGTTGCGCTTTATTAACTTTGAATAAACTATATGCAAACATTCAAATAAACCAGTAATTCTAAACACCTAAAATTCCCTCTTTGAACTCTTCATTTAATTATGATGCATAATGTAACTAATAAAGTTAAACTGTAGATATCATGCACAATCATGAGATCCTCCGAAAAGTCTGATAGAGCTGTCGAACAAAACGGAAACTCACAGATTTGCTCTGACATGTTTTTCCGTTTTCGAAATTGTGCAAAATTTGTGCAAAACACTTTTTTATCGATTTTACTTTCCGAGTGTGCGATTTTTAGGACCTATTCCTTTACCGGATTCAACGGACTGGAATTATTTTAGTCCGAGGGTTAGGAACGACAAATCGGACTAAACGGACTAAATGGTTTAAAATACGTCAGCGGCGTAATTTTAGTCCAAACCCATTCCAAACTACCACTGGACTAAACGGATTTAACATGCACGCTTAACATTAGCGTGCGTAGTTAAGTCCGTCTAGTCCGATTAAAAAGCAGCGCGCTAAAAGTTAAGTCCGTTTAATCCGGAGGTTTTGGAATGGCATTTTAAGCTCAATTTTGAAACCGTTTAGTCCGATTATAATTAACCCTTTAATCCGGTAAAGGAATAGGCCCTGAAGCCGAATTTTAGCGCACCAGCCTGAACACCCACAATAACTATATCTTGCCAACTTTGATAAAAAACCGGATTTAGATTAGGTGTATAATTGCCCGCAAGGTATTTTTTCAAAATCGGCACTGTGTAAATGTTGTGTAAATTAAAAATTTGCTGTCTAAATTAAGGGTATATATATTGTGTAAATTTTTGAAAGTGTGTGTTTTAGCAATTTTTAGGTGAAAATTGACCTTTTTTGCACGTGAAAAGTCATATTTCGACTTCGAGACTCGAACTACATACGAAAATAAAAAATATGAAATTGAAAATTTTTGCGTTTTTGTCAGTTCAAGTATCCGAAACGTCAGGACAAGCACCCTGAAATTTCTAAAAATCTGAGACAACCCCTACCCCCAGACCCCGTGTACACGTATGGTTTACACAGATAAACAGTTGTTTTATCAGCCAGATCCTACACATTTTTTTCAAATCCGGTTGTAAAACCCGCCCTTGGGCTTTCAAAGTAGTTTGAAGTATTATAAGAAATCGCACATACAAGCTTACGATGCCTGATTTTTTACTTTCAAGTGGATAAAAAATAATGGTAAAATAAAAAAAATCACAAGCCGTTTAAGAGACAGAAACTGAAAGATTTTTTGTTTTTAATTTAATAATAATTAATTAGTTAATTAATTAGTTAATTTAACATAATTTTGTGAGCACAAAGAGGTCACAGGCCGCAATCGCCACTTCGCGAATTTTTGTAATTTTTACAACCGAAATAGGAACTATTTTGGAATGGTTGTAAGTGGTTGTTTTTGGTTGGAATATCAACTTTTGGGGGAAAATGGGGCTGTATAAATCAGTGTGTATTTATATTTTTTGTTGTGTAAATTAGGCGGCCGATGTGTAAATACACCCTATTTTACACAAAAAACCCTGATAATAGGAAATAAATGGTGTTTACATTTGTAGATATATATATATATATATATATATATATATATATATATATATATATATATATATATATATATATATATATATAAATTTTATATATATATATTTTATATATATATATATATATATATTTATATGTATATATTTATATATATATAATAAAATAAGAAAATTTCGTTAGCACAAAGCGGTCACGGGCCTCAGTCACCATTCGAAAATTTTTGTAAATTTTTATTACCAAAATAGGCATTTTTATAAGTTGTTTGGAAAGAATCGGATTTTGTAAATCAGTGTATATTTTATTTTTGCTGTGTAAATTAGGCGGCCAATGCGTAAATACACACTATTTTACTCATCAAAAAGCTTGGTGTTGACTTAATGACTTTTAGTTGTGAGTCAGACATCAGACTGGGTGTTGGCATGGGAGGTGGGGGGCTCCGGACCAAATGGGGGGGGGGGCGCCCCCCCCCAGCCCCCCCCCACTAAAAATATGCCAAAAAAAAAACAAACACACCACACGCGCCCTGGTAAAGGCATATATATATATATATATATATATAAAAAAAAAAAAAAAAAAAAAAAAAAAAAAAAAAAAAAAAAAAAAAAAAAAAAAAAAAAAAAAAACAGACAGCTCACCCCCAGATCCCCCCCACACAGCTCCTTAATCACTTTTTAACAAATCGCACAGCACCGCCCCCCCCCCCCCAGATTTCCTCAGCTGCACATATGTGACTGAGCCCAATGCATACAAACGAGCACGAGGAGAGAGAAGGGAGGGCCTTATTGACAAAACCACGCCCTCACGTGAAATTTTAAACAAGATAAAATAATATTTGAATCTAATAACAAAAAACTCGAGAGCCATTTGTAACACCTTTACAGTGGTGTACGGTAGAATATGCATTGACGCCAAACAATGGCCATTAAACAAGTTTATAGTGACAAATAAATGTTGGAAAAGTTTTGAAACGACTTGCAGTCAGACTTTTAGACGCCAGACAAAACTCTACTGCTTGAACAATGGTCTGTACAATGACAGAAACTATGACAAACGCACACTGGATACGCCAGGGGGACAAGAAGGGAAGGGCGCCATCGCTGCTCAGCACAACACTGCTGCTCACTCTAACTAAATTATTACAAGGTGACACTTTTCACAAGAGCTGTCAATTGTCTTCACATACAACCTTTCCATTGCCATCAGTGTGGGCCGGCGGGGGGCGGGCAGATTGGACAGATCCCTGTAAATACTTTTGTGGGGGTCTCACCTTCGTAAAAGGTGTGCGGAAAGATTGGCGATTTGCCCACTGCTTATGCACGTCTGTAAACATTTGGGATAATACAATACTGGTCCCCCGGGTTGGCCGGAGCCTGAGCCGTGCCCACCTTGTAGTTGTCGTCCTTCTTGATGTGCGGATCCACGATGTTCACCAGTTTCCGTCCCTTCTCCGCCAGCGCGTTCTGCATCGCAATCGGGTCTGAGAACTTGCTGCTGTCCCACGTCAGATACCTAAAACAACACATTACATACATTCAATTATGTGTGTGTGTGTGTCAGGGTTTTTTTTAGTCAAAAATGGCGTCATTTTGCAGAAATGAAACTTAAAAATGACGTTCAGAAAATAAAAATGACGAAGCTTTGATGAAAGGTTTTGAGCAAATATTGACGCTGATTTGACCAAATTCGGCCTAAAAATTGAAAAAAATCTATTTTTTCTGGGGGCTGCCGCTCCCAGACCCCTGCAACTTGGTGGCTTACTCGTCTTCGTTATTAACTTTCATCAAAGCCTCTGCGTGTGTACACGCGTACATTTATGTACCTATCTAGTGCACTATCTGATGTGACGTTCTGCTTCTGACGGGATTTGCATTTATATAATTAATTTCTCGGCTCGAAAAAATTTCTGATACGTCTTCATTTGACCAAGTTTGGCCTAAAAAGTGAAAAATTCTCCATTTTTGTTTTTGAGGGTTGTCGCTTTTAGACCCCTGCATATTGTGGCTTAATGTTTTGGGTATTATGAGCTCAAAAATGTTAGCTCTGATGTTTTCGGTCGGCCAAAAATAGTATGATGTTCGCACAATCTGCTAGTTTGTTATCGGCAAATTATTATGTTAAATTCTGCTATTTTTGCTGGGCCAAAACGTTAGCATTGGCGAAAATTTTTGAGAGTCTGCTAAACCTTTTTTGGTCGTTTTAGCCAATTTGCTAAATGGTATTCGGTAGATAAAAGATAAATACCGATAAGAAATAAATAAGGAAGAAAATCTTTTTATAACTCCAATTCACCAAATTATGTCCAAAATTAAACAAATTTCCTATGCTACCTTTCCTACGTTTCCCTTTATTGTTACAAAAAATCTAAAGGTCATGCCCTCTCCGAATTCTTTCTACTTTATTTGACCGAAATCTTCAGTACAAAGACGTACAACGGGGTCTGAGGGGCAAGCTCCCCCTAGACTTGGGATTCCGGGACAAGCAAACCCTCCTCATAGTTAAAAAAGGTGCCAGGAAACTCAAAATTTGCCCCTGATTGCTTTAAAAATGATCAAAAAGCGAAAAATGTATATACAAATTTTGAAAAAAATTCCCATTTTTAGGCCGTTATGAGTTCAAGTCCCCAACCCCAATATGTCGGACAAGACCCTCTAAAATTTGAAAAATCCGGGACAACCCCACCACCATCCCATCGGTCTACTTAATTTTGACCCCCCCCTGTCCAAAAAATCGTAATTTAGTTTAGTAATTTACATGTTTTCTTGGCCAAAAAACACAGATTCGAACAAATTTTGGACAAAATTAGGTAAAAAAACCGCTTAATTTTCATAAAAATGTAAGGTAATGTAACTAGCAATATTGCTGCAGCGCAACGGTGCTGTAAAGCCATAATTTAATTTTGACGAACGAAAAATAAAAATGACGACAGGAATTTAAAAATGACGCCAGAATGATGAAATCCGATTTTGAAAAAAAACCCTGGTGTGTGTTTTTATAACAAAGCGTGTGCTTGTGCTTGTTTAACAAATTGAGTGCTTTTCCAAAATATACATTTGTACAGTTGTAAAGTTGCCAACTAACTCTTTTAAGGGGGTAATGTTGTTTTCGTGGTTTTTGACATTTCAGTGTAATTTTTGCGACAACAGAACTCAAGCTAAAAACGGACTACGGCTTCGAAACTTTAACTACACTATCTTTAGGAAAATATCCCCACCCGTTTTTTTCCTTTTCTAAAAATAGTTTGTAGAGTCGGTGTTATGGGCTTTTGAAGATTTTAGAGAAAAGTCAAATTACGTGATTTTTGCACGAAAATGTCATTTTCTCAACGTAGAAACGACTTATCAACTATATCAAAAAAACGGGTGGGGATATTATGTCAGTGCATAACTGCAAAAAGTTTAGTAGTTGTTGGCTGATCTTGAGTTTCATAACGGTGGCGCAAAAATTAGTCAAAAAAACCGCTGATGGGGTGTATTCAAATGATAGCAGCAGTAAAATTGCAAAAGATAATCTGCTTTTAAATATAGTCTTTTTAAAGCTAGAAGGTGTAAAAAAAATGTAAAAAAGACCGCTCTAGTTTTTGTTGAGGTTAAGTGCAGTTATGGTAGTTTAAAAAAACACCTAAAAACGCAATTACCCCCTTAAGCAAATTATTGCCAGATAATTGTAGCAGAATTACTATCAAAACGTTTTGTTATTAGTGAATGTGAAAAAAACAAAATTTATGAAGTCGTCTAAACTTATACACGGAGTTTTCGGTTTTTCTCACGTCAAAAAAGCACGCGGAAAATAGCTTAAAAACCTAATATTTCTACGGATTTACAATAACGTCATAAAAAGTACAACTTTCAGCAAACTTTCAGCTGCAGCTGTGCAGGCAGCGGCAGAGCTATACTTTTGAAAAAATGGCGAAAATAGTTGAAAAACTCATTGGATCCGTACCAGGGAACGTTAATGACTTTGTTTTTGAAAAATGTGTTAAAATGTACATACTTCCACGAAAATTTGACGCGAAAAACGTCACACACTAGAACATCACAGACAGTGAGAACAGGAAACTTGACTATTGATCCCTCAGTCACAGTACAGAAAATTTCGATTTTTCGGCCAAATTGTGGACAAATTAGAGCTTTAATTGAACCGCGCCTAGCCTGATGAAAGTGGGGAAGGTGAGTGGTGTGGTGTACCGTTTTCCGTCGGTGTGCTCGATGTCCAGCCAGAGCACGTCGAGGGGGATGTCGTGTTCCTCGAAGCCCGCGTGCACGCTCGCCACGTCCTCCTGGTCGTTGTAGTTCCAGCGGCACTGGTGGTAGCCCAGGGACCACGCCTACAACCAACACCCCACCACACTCACCACTCATCCATGCCCATATGTACAATCCCCACCTATTTTGTATGCTAATGTAGGTTCGTTACTTCGTTTTAACAAGAGCATGCACTCCACCAATTCCGGGCAGGGGTCAGAATTACAACCTGGGACCATCAACTCCCAAAACAAGCCACGAATTGGACCATAGTACACCCTCCACAGATTGGACCCCGGTCCAACACTTGGCAGGGGTACCCCCCCCCCCCTAAAACCCGACCCGGGTTCACCAAGTTGGGGGTGCAAGTACGTGTGGAGATGGCCTCCGACCAAATTGTCGGACCAATTCCCCCGACAAAAACTTCCACTACATATGTACCAGACATGTAACGGGGTCAAAATTTTGGGGGGCCTCTCCGGCCAAATTTTGGGGACCCTCCCCCCCGGATTGACCAAAAATACCCTAAATTTAGCAAAATTTTCTAAAAATTTCGCCAAAAAGTGCCATTTTTTCTTAATTTTGCCCAAATTTTGGGGACCCTCCCCCCCGGGTCCTCGATTTTGGGGGGGGGGGTCCCCCCCCATCCCCCCCCTCATACATGTATGATATGTACATACATACAGATATGTATTGCTAACGTGAAAAAACATACAAGAAAACGAATACAGCGTGTTGCACCCCTGCTTCGCGTGGTTCGGCAACCCAACAACCCAAAACTTGAGGCTGACCAGCCCCAACAAGGCTCTGATTGACTGAAAACTGCATCTTTAGCGAAATTTTGGTGATTTGGCACTAGAATCCATTTTCAGACCGGAGTTCAAAATGTGGGGGGGAACCCCTGCCACGTTTTGGACCGGGGTCCAGTTTGTGGGGGGTAACCCCCCACGTCTTGACCACTAGGGTCTGATTTGTGGGGGGGTACCCCTGCCACGTTTGAAGTCCATTTTGTGGGGGGGGGTTGGTACCCCCACACGTTTTGACCACTAGGGTCTAATTTGTGGGGGGGTGTACCCACCCCTGCCACGTTTTGGAGCGAGGTCGGGTTTGTGGGGGGGGGGGGGTACCCCTGCCAAGTGTTGGACCGGAGTCTAATCTGTGGAGTGTGTACTATCGTCCAATGCGTGGCCTGTTTTGGGAGTTATTGGTCGCAGGTTGTAATTCTGACCCTTGCCAGGGATTGGTCGAGTGTCATGCTCTTGTTATCACGCACTCTTGGTTGTAGATATGAAGGGCAGCGTGTCTTCACAGTAGCTATGTACCTAACATTGCCCACTGCCAGTCTCATCACACAAGCTGTTACCTGCTGGAAAACTGGCAGCACATAAATTGTACTTGTCCACTGGGATCGCACTGTCGCCAAAAACTGACAAGTTTACCACAAACACAAATAAACCTGTTTTGTTGGTTGTGTGTGCGATAGGACGACGGACAATTGAAAATTAAAAAACGACTGGGACTGGGTATATACAAACATTAGTACAGGACCAAGGGGGGCGACTACAAGACCGCCGATTAATCAGAACGACACTTAGCCAGCCCCCTCCTCAGTTCAAAATTTGGTTTGTGCAAACTCCCCATTCGACGGCCGACCCTTCAACCCACCCCATAGAGGGGGGACTGATGGGGGCTGACATGATTTGAGGAGACGGCAGTGACTGAATGCGCAGATGTAGAGTGGGGGCTGAGCGACAGGTTCACATCTCCCCCTCTGGCATCCAGAAAACACACATTTATCACATGCCATAAAGGCAACCTGTGCGATGCACAACAACAAACCTATACTAAGCACACATTCATTTAACAAACATGATTATATACACCCTAGACTTAAGCCCAAAGCCGTTGAAAAAACTGCATAAAAACGAACTTAATGATGTATTGTTCAGGCACGTGCCGACAGCACAACAGCATGCCAGTTAGCTAACAATCTACTTTAGTACCAACTTGACTAAATATTTACTCAAGTCTACAGTACATGCTAAACAAGTTGAAGTTAGACTTTACTTTCGTTAACAAATTTAGTAAAATATGTTTGAAAAGTTATGAAACATCTTAAACCTTAGCTTTTACAGTTTTTGAAGAAAATGACAATGGAAAAAGGCTATATACCTCGCAAGACTACTAAACTAAACACTGCTCAACTGACAATCCCCCCGTGCACACCATTTGTTTACTCATTCATAAAAATAATAAACCTACTTGAAGCAATATTTACATAACTACTCATAAAGTAATAAATTGGTTAGTTATCTGTAAGCTAAGGAGCCGAAAGGTACAAATGTAGTGTTGATGGTACGTAATTAACCTAGGAGAAGGGCTATTAAAGTGAGACTGTGATAGCGATTGACTGGTGTGGCCTGGTGAGCACACTATCCCATCCACGTCTCATCATTGTCCTTGTCCTTATTCTTGTCCCATTGACTGGTGTGGCCTGGTGAGCACACTATCCCATCCACGCTCTCTCCCCTTCCCGTCCCACAGTCAGGCGCGTGCATCCCTTTCTCACTAAGGCCCGGTTCGTACTGGGGCTTGTCCCTATCATTTTGCCCTCAAGCAATTCGCAAAAACTGCCCGGTCACATAATCCAATTTTTCGCATGACTAAAGTTCGAGACACTTTTTGCATATTGTATGCAAACATTAGTCGAAACGCTTGTATCAATTCTTCACAGCAACTGACCAAGATTTGTCCTTGTCCCTGTCCCTATGTCCTTAAGGGGGCGCTCTGAGTAACTTCCAATAAATCAAATTGTTATATTTTTTCTTTTCTTGCAGATACGAAGCTTTTTCTTTAAGCGCAACCAAGACACGCACCAGGCAAGTATTTTTGCAAAGTTTGAGAGCTCTGACAGTAGGTACATTAGCGAATTTTATGACAACATAAAAATTGAAATTTTGCAAAATTTGTCTAATTTTTTAAATGACGTAGCTCAGCGGTGCCTCAACCAAATTTAACAATCAATAGCTTAAATAACACAATTATCTTGCCGAGACACCATTTTTGCCGAATTTTAGTTAGTGGCGGTAAATTTTCAGTTATTTTCATTTTTATCAAAAGTGACGTCTTTGAAGGGCTATAGTATTGAAGCAAATCATAATAATTTCAATTCAAGAAGTGCGGTGTCTCCATATATGTTTGTTCTAACCGTGTGCAAAGTTTCATCTAAATCGGCTTTCGCAGCTGACAGTATAGCAACCTTAACTAAAAAAAACGGAAATTTTAAATTTTCGTCATATTTTTTTTTAAAAATGGGTCAAAACACACAGTTGATGTATGTATCATTGGAATCTTAATCATATTCAGCTTATGTTAGCATCTAAATTTTTTCTATGAAAAGTCTATTTTTCCTGCAAAAAAGAAAAATCGTCCGTTTTTTTTGATAATGATTTCCCTAAATAAAACGGATTTTTTCAAAAATATAACGGAGGTCATTAAACACCCAAAACCTGCATAAACTTCACTTTTTGAAACTCGAACATCAAGAAAAATCTTTTTTGCTCATCAACATCGTATAATAGAGCACTTCGAACAAGGAATTGTGAAAAAAATAACAACTAATGCAGACAGCCTTAAACCTGAAACAGTCGATCACCAAAATAAGTGCGAGCAGCTAACTCTCGACTGCAATAACGGGTGGTCGACGCTATAGGGCCCCCTATTCTATGCAGAGGATCCTCTGATCGCGTTCAGCGGCTCAATTTATCTCCAAAAGCATTAAAATCCTCATTTCGAAAAATTGACCGCTGGGGACCCCCAATGGGAAATTCTTTAAGGGGGTCGTGGGGGGTCCAAAAGATTTTCTAAACAAAAATGAATCTCGAATTCGCGTTCAGCGGCCTAATTTATCCCCAGAGACGTCAAAAAACCATTTTTAAAAAATTTACCAATGTAGACCTATCAGGACCCTCACTGTGGGGCGGGACTGACTGTGGATTCATTCCAAGGCTTTTTTTCTCAATAAAGTTAATAATATTCAAAACAGGACGATATAATTGTGATCTAAACACGGATCAAACATTCCGTTTTTTTTTCGAGAAAATTTATCGAAAAAAAACGGATGCTGTATTTCGGAGTACACGTCACTCCGAGGGATAAGATTGTGACAGAAGATAGACAATAGTTTAGATTATCATTGTGGTCAGTTTGGGAGTGAATGGATGGATGTTGGAGAAAATATGATACTTTATCCAAAATTTCCGAGGTCGATATTCCGACTCTAAATTTGGGTGGTCGGAGAAATTTTAACAAAATTTTTTGAATTTAACTTTTGGAAGCTACTGCACCACTACAAATTAAAATTTAGTCTTTTTTCTACTTTCTCCACGATTTCTAGCTCTGTGTAAGTCATGGACTCTGAAAAAAACCCATCCGTTTTTTTTTTCGAAAAATCGGCCTTCCGTTTTTTTTAGTTAAGGTTGCTATAATCTTCAAAAAATGTACGCTATAGCCCAATTTCAGAAACCTGAAGTTTGCCTACACATACGTATTTTCCAAAAAATAGAGCTAATTTTTCTGTACTAAAATCCGTTGAGAAAAGTTTCAGAAGCCAAAAAGTAGCTAACGAAAAATTAGTGTGAAAAATAGTGTTTTTTGTCAATATTGGTCAACGTATTTTAGAAATTTTTTTAGAAAGGTTTGCATACACATACGACTTTTTAAAAAGTTGTACCTAGCAATTCGCTATACAAAACTGTTTTAAAAAGTGCCGAAAGCCACATAGAATTTTTTGGTATATCGATTTAAAGATTTTTTCCCATTGAAAAATTGGTTGAAATTTCAAGTTAATCAAAATTTAACGTTATATACATCAAATGAAACCTGGTTTGATTTTAAACAACTTTTCTTCTTGAGTTAACCAACGAAAACTTGACTAAAAAATTTTACCTATGGCCCAAAGTGGGTTATTCAGAGCGCCACCTTAAGGACAAGTATGAACCGGGCTTAAGGGTAGGTACTCTGAGCTCTCATCATATGCGTCTCCATCTTGAGCAACACACCATTGCCTGTCCTCTGTCAACCCACACATCAACACCGCCAACTTTTAATCATTTACATACATGCAATTAATGTAATGTTAATTTGCAGATTGACTACGGAATGTGGACAACTAGGTAGGTACTACACATTACAACAAAATATTCAATAAATTTCGGCTTAGACTTGACACGTGGTCAGATTTAATTTTGCACTTCCTCTGCCTTTTGTGCCTGTCAGGTAGTTATAGCAGCATTTACACGGGGTTACCATTATGCTTTTGTTGAAAGACCATTTGTGGCCAATTGAACCTGTATAGGGCCGCAGGTATTTGTCGGGGTTACCTCGCACAATCCGCTTACCGCCACAGCGCCTCTACAGTCTGCCAGTGCCGGCCACAGAGGCATGTCTGGGGCAAAGGTTACCCAAAATATGCCCAAACCTCACCAAAAATTACATTTGAAAACTTATAGTATTTTTGGTTAGTCAGAGCAGAGACACCAGCTGTGTTCATACATGTAACGGGGTCCAAATTTTGGCGGGGCCTCCCCCCTGATCCACCAAAAATACCATAAATTTCACAAAAATTTGTAAAATTTTCCAAAAAAAGTGCCATTTTTACTAAATTTTGCCCAAATTTTCGGGACCCTCCTCCCCGACCCCTCGATTTTGGGGAGGGTCCCCCCATCCCCCCCTCATACATGTGTGCTTGTGTTTCTGCCATACAGCCATCATCCAATATATGTACCACTTGTTTCTCCACCCCCCCCCCCCCCGATACAGTCGATTACTACTAAAAGATTTTCCTTTTGAATTTGTTCCAACAGCAATGAATTTTTTTACATGCAGTCGTTTTTAAAGACTCCAAACTGTCTGGTCTCAGGTCGTTTCCAATTTAAATTAGGAGCATTTAAATTGTTATTTTATATCATTTTTGCACTGAAATATAAATAACACTTAGTCTCAATAAAATATTTTATTTTTAGCACAGCCACAGCCTTCCTTTTTTTGATCAATTATCTACAGTATCCACCCCAGTCTCACAAAAAGTTTTGCCGGTGAAATCCTTGCTTTTTATTACTCTTATGAAAACAGACTTGGTATATTTATGTTTAATCCCAACTGGTGATATTTATTTCTATGTAGTGTGGAAACAAAAAACGATTTAGCAAACTGCAAACGCCGGGACACTTACTCTGTTCGGCCGCAAACAAAGGGGACCCCTCCCTCCCCTAGGGACCACTTTGGGGTCTAGAACTCTAATGGTGAGACGAGTGCCGGACTGAGACGTGCTGAAAATCTGTTGGTTGTTCTACAGTACGCTGTGCTCTGTGTTGAACAGCCTACGCAAAGCTGGATTGATAATGGGTTATGGCAGAATATCATAAGGTCGTAAAAGCTGCCCGAGTCTGCGGCATCAGATAACGCAACATGTGACCCCAGTGTTATCGCTGATCTCTGTCACGCTTTCATTGCTACGTCTTCTATTCAAACTCTAAACTGCTATGTCATATATCAACCCCAGATGCACATAGGAGGGTCTTGTTTTCCCTTCCCCTTCCCAACCAATCACCAGCTTAGTAGTCACCCAGACAGTTGGTGGACCATGATAGGATAAGGAATTAATAAGTTTTCCTTCACCACCTCCACGGGCTAAAGGTCCAACACATGATTCCACAATCCAAACTAATTACTTAAAACATATGAATTGTTGTGGTTAGTAATTAATGTGACTAGAGTGTCTGATTTGCAGCATGCCTTTGTGTCCTTAGTCCCACTGCCATCCCCTGAGCACATGGAGCCCACGGTGTGCGACTTGACTGGGCCCCCCGCCTTCCCCCCGATCCACTGCCTCTACGCCAACACCGCCCCCGCCACCAGCCACACACCCACTCCCCTGCCTTTCCAGGGGTCGCAGGGGGCGGGGGTCAATTGGCACCACCCCCAGGACCACTACAAAGGTAACCCAAGCAACCCTGTAACAACTAAATAAAACAACTTTTGCCGCTGCATTTTCTTAGCATTTGTAGTGGGGGGCGCCTTCTTCCCCGTTTGGTCCGGAGCCCCCCTTTTTGTCGCCATCCCATTTCGGATGGGGTGCTCCGAAAAAGACCCAAAATTATTTCCGAAAAGACGTTTCAGCCAGCTACTTTTTAACTGCGGCGATGACTCCGTGGTGTGGTTTTTATGTTCTTTTCAGTTAGTGTCGGATAAGCTTAGTTTAATTTACTATCATTGAAGCTACAATAAGCTATAATTACGTACAAAAATCATTTTTCTCCAAAATTAGTATTCATGTGACATTAGTGTGCCCCCCATCCATGGCTGGCACTGGCAGACCATTATCCATGGGGGGTACAGCCCCATCATCACTCCGCCGGGAAGCCAGCATTTTGAAAAGGGGGGTCGCACGTTGTAACTTTTATGCTCACTCACTGATAGAATTTTGAAGTTGAAGTGAAGTTTTTAGCGATTTTTGTACTTATATACACGTGCATTGCAAACGCACGATCACTGAGCCATAGGTCGCAGGGCACCCCCCAGAAAAAATTGGAGATTTATTCACATTTTAGGCTGAATTTGGCCCACTGGAGACGTAGGTATCAGAAAGGAAAATTTAAACAAAAGATGGGAACGTCTGGCGTCACATCAGACAGTGTATTACACATAAATGCAGCATAATCTACTTTTGTAGACGTGCATAGGCTTTGATGAAATATAATAACAAGGAACAGTAAGCCACAGAGTCGCAGGGTCTGCAGGCGGCTGCCCCCAGAAAAGAAACAGGAGGAAATTTTTGATTTTTTTGGCCAAATTTGGTCAATTGGAGACGTATCAGAAATTTTTTTAGGCCGGGCTTTAAAACCAAAGGGGGGACCTATGTTGACAATTCTTCAGACTCGACCAAAAAGGGTGGGTCGCGACCCCCGCACCCCCCCCCCCCAAATGCTCAAATAATATGCAAGTCTGACTGAAACACAGCGTGCCGAAACTTAAGTCCGTTGAATTAACTCAATAGTAAGTTCAAAAATAACAATTTTAAGACAACTTTCAAACCGTGTTATCGGACTAAAATTAACTCATTTAGTTCGGTTAAAGCCCGTTAAAACCGGTCATAACCATAGGTGGTTCCCACTTTCATATTTTCTCCCCCACCGGACCACCTAACCAACTCTCCCATTAAATTTTGTGAAACACAAGCATCAATCGCACACACAAGCACAACGCCACACTGCAAAAATTGCAACTTTTGCACAAGCACAGCCAACCGCCTCCCCAACTAGCGCTAGGTAATCGCCTATAGCAGCGCCAGCCGCCAACCGGCTACCTACAAGATTTTGTAGTCAGTTATGTAAGCACAAACTGAAGTGGAAAGTGTTGTTTTGAAAAGACTCGAAGTGGCAAAGACGTTCACTGACAGGCTTCAATTTGATTGGATGTGCCCTGTGCCAGGGTGTTGTGTTTTTGCAAATGACAGTTGTTTGTGATGTCTTCAGAGTCTGTGCTGCCTTTGGCCACATTGAGTCCCCCGCAGGACCCCACCACGGCCTTGCCCCTGGCCCCCGGCAAACGCAGCACTCGCCGCCGCACACCCACCGCGGCACAGCGCAAGGCCGCCAACGTGCGCGAGCGCAAACGCATGCTGCACCTCAACACGGCCTTTGCCGCGCTGCGACGCCACGTGCCCACCTTCGCCTACGAGAAGAACCTGTCCCGCATCGAGACCCTGCGGCTGGCCATGGCCTACATCCAGTTCATGCAGCAGCTGCTCCAGAGCCCCGCCCCGCTCGCCTACGCCAAGTACGCCAGGGCCGCCGAGGAGATGGCCGCCAACTGGGCCTGAACACTCACACTACAGTGCCTGGGGAATGGTGGGGTCAGCGTCGCGCAAGGGTGGCTCAGAACCATACTGCAACACCGGGGTCTAAGCTGGGGGTCGCGTACACATGCTGCCCTTGCGTAACCCTGATCACCCCGTCTCCAACTACAACAAACTATATATTTACCGTATTTTTTGCAAAAGAAATAGCTATTTTTAAACCATTTAGTAAAAATCACATAAACCTGATATAAACTTTTTCTTTCATTCTTTGAAATAGTTTTCTCTGTTTCACAAAATTATCCGAAAAAGTTTCAAAACTTTCATGAGTGACATCTTTTAGTCAAAAATTTCATTACAAAAACACAGAAAAGACGTTAAACTGGCCGCTGCTTGTGCAATTGTTAGTGTGAATCCTACCTAAATAAAAATACACACTGTTTTTATAACAGTCCTATTTTTTCCGAAAAGTTGATGAACTGGCTTTTCTGGCCGAAATACGAAAAAAAGGGGAAAATGGCTATTTCCTCCAGCGATATGCCTTTGCCATGCCCGTAATTCACACTAGAGTTCGCAAGCGGGTCGGATCGGGTCGGGTTGGGCCTTTTCTGACCCACCGGCGGGTTGAGCGGGTCAGTTCGGGCCAAAAATTTGGGTAAAAATCCTAGATTTTGACATTTCATTTTGCATTTTGAGAATTTTCTGGAGCTAATGAACTCTAGCAAAATGACTACTGGACAGCAGATTCGCGCGGCCTAGCACCTGACATATCACCAAAAACTAATAACAAAAAATTGACAAAAAAATTTTGGATTTGAAAGTTTGTGTAGCAGCTTAACGAGGAGTCGGGTTGGTTCGGGTCGGGCTGGAATGTATCTCGGGTCAGGTCGGGTCGGATGGAAAAATGTGGACCCGCTACGAACTCACACAGTCCCAGTGCTTTCCGCATCCAATCCGCGCCATTCATCCGGCAGCGCAGACTTTTGTTAACACCAATATCGCAACTTTAGTCGCAATCATGCACTGCACCAGGTTTATATACTTTACAACTCGAGCTGTATCGAGGGTCCACACATACGGAAATTCACCCAATTGACCAACCCCCCGTTTGATCAGATCATTATCAGGAACAGTAATGCGACATGATATATGGCCAAATACACAGGTTCATCCTAATATGCCAAACATAGCAGATCAGATGTTAAGCATCCAACAAATAAAATAAGGCTTTAATATGCCTAAACGCCTATTCACACGAGGGAGCATGAACAGGGCACATTACTATAATTAGAAATTTCACACACGCACACTGCCTGCTGCATTGTCTGAAATAATGCAGAATGCAATGTGAAAATTCTAATTAGAGAATGCGTCCGCTTATGCTCCATGGCGTTCGTGCGTCCACGCCATGAAGCAAAATGCGCCCTCTTGTGCGTAGATTTTTGTGCACTGCAGATTGTAGTAGGGAAGTTTTAAGATCCAACTTGACTCCAACTACATATATCAGTTATATACTCGGCGCGAAGGTGCAAAACTATAGCTTTCCTTTGTCCAAACTAAGAATTAACACAAAGAGCACAGTTGATTTGGACCCAAGCATTTTTAAATCATTTCTCTAAAGTTTTCACTTTGGAACCCAGGATATGCAGTGATGGCTCCCTTAACTGCAATCACTCCAAGGGGCAGTCCTGCTAGCCCACAAAACAAAGTGTGCAGATGAGGGGTGCAGGGCACCATACCAGGGGC
>JASANF010009554.1:0-12829 GCA_030248245.1 Trissonchulus sp. WLG1_4
GTGTTCGTTCGTTCGTTATGGACAACGCATCTCAAGAAAGCGAGCAAGCGTGTTCGGCTGTGCGTAAGCGTGTCTTTTGTTCGTAAGAATGGTCGTTTGTCCGTAACCGCATTAGTTTGTCCGTAAGCGTATTAGTTTGTCCGTAGATCGTAAGCGTATTAATTTGTCCGTAAGCGTATTAGTTTGTCCGTAGATCGTAAGCGTATTAGTTTGTCCGTAAGCGTATTAGTTTGTCCGTAGATCGTAAGCGCATTAGTTTGTCCGTAAGCGTATTAGTTTGTCCGTAAGCGTATTAGTTTGTCCGTAGATCGTAAGCGCATTAGTTTGTCCGTAAGCGTATTAGTTTGTCCGTAAGCGTATATATTAGTTTGTCCGTAAACGTGTTCGTTTGTGTCTAAGCGTGCTCACTGCTCATTTGTCCGTGCAGTGTGTCAAATTTATTAAAATATCAATGAAATAATGACCGTCTGTGTACAGGCTTATGGACAAGAACAAGTATGAATACAGTAGAATGTTCAAAAAAGATTGAACCATAGACGTATGAACGGGCGTGGGGAACCACCCCATAACTGCCCGGGTTGGGGGTTCCCATAGTCTGAGCAAAAGTGCATACAATATTTCTTCCAAAATTTCGCAAAATTATTTTTGGTCAATCACAATCACAAGTAGTAGGGTCCTCAAAAATTGGCCAAAAAGCCCCCGCCCCGCTAAATTTCAGCCCCGTGTCCATGCATGGTATGAACGCACCTGTGAAATGTCTCCTAAGCGAAACGCTCCAATCGGAGGGAGAATGAAAGCCATGGTAATCGCCGGGGGCCAGATAAATGGTGCAGAAGTAGAGACCACGGCCCCCGCTGGGAGAATGCTGGTGACTGTTTAACTGAAACAAAAACATCAGACTAAAGCCCGGTTCATAGTTGTCCATAAGGGCTGTCCGTGTCCGAGTCCGTGTCCGTGTCCGTAAGAGTATTTTAATTCACACTTGTCCGCATGTCCGTAACAGGTTGTCCGAGAGTGTCTGTAAAGGCTGTCCGGATGTCCGGAAGACAAGTTGAATTCAGTTCAACTTTTGTCCGTGTCAGTAAGCAACCAGCCAATCAAATAAAGGCTTTATTAGTCAAGTGTGTTTGCGTACACATAAAATTCCTCCGCGGGTTGCAAAATTTTATTAAATTGTTCGTAATATGAGCTCAGTAGCTGCATTTTAGAGTGCTTCGAACGTTTTTATTGATTTTTTGAAAGTTGCTTTCTCACACGCTTGGTACGCTGCAGAATGTATAGGTGTTATTTTATATGCATACGCACTGTCCGTAGCGTGACCGTAGAAGTATGAATTAATGCTGCTTACGGACACGGACACGGACAAACGCTACGGACAACCTTCCGGACACGGACACAGACTCGGACACGGACAACTACGGACACTTCCGGACTACTATGAACTAGGCTTAATTGTGCTATTCGAAACCCAACAGGAATTTCTGCAAGCAAGTTCAAATATCACTGGTAATCTGTGGAATTCATTTGAAATAAAAAGGACAAAAAGACAAAAGGACAAACTTTGACCAGCTGCTGTGAAGAAATGACACAATCGTTTTCAGAAACAAAAACATCAGACTTGTCCTTAAGGACAAAGGGACAAATAAATGCCACGGACAAAAATGCTGACCAGCTGCTGTGAAGAAATGACACAATCGTTTTCGATATTTTTTTTGCAAGAGAACTGGGCTTGACCTTAGGTTTGACCATCCAAAGAAATAGCTCCTTAGGTTAAATAGTTTTTCTAGAATTGCTAAGGGACAAAACGACAGGGACAAGGGCAAAAACCAAGAGCATGAACGACCATCCTACCCGACACCTTTCCTTTCCCCTCAAAATTCCCTGGCTCAAAAAACTCATAAAACTCACAATACATCAGTTAGTTTTAGCTGGAGATAGGAGGTTGACCTTTGACCTTTACCTTTTCGTGTAGTGAGGCGGCAATGTCTGGTCCCAGAAATGCATTCAGAGAATAAGTGAGTCCTTTGACTTGTTCGATCAGGCCGTTCTCGATGCGGCCAAAAAACGTCACCGTCCCGTCCGCTGGCGAAACCTGAAAAAAATAAACAAACAAAGTGGATTTGAAATAAAAAACTACTGCTTTCAATAATTTACTGCATTATTATTAATTTTCTGGTACTTTAATTTTGCGGCAACGCTCATTAACCTATAAGGCCTAAATGCGTGTTTTATACTTCACGCCCGAGGCATAAGCCAGGATTAGGAAAAATTCCCACAGAATTTTTTCCGACTGAAATGTTACACAATTAATATAGATAGACCCATCGTTGGTTTTTGTGGCTTGGACGGATTTTTTGAGACCCTTCCTCTACCCAAGAACATATATACACCCCCCCTTCTTACACGCATGGCCTAAACTAACCAGGTCGGCTTTTTCAAAGGGCCTTAGTTCGGGCTTAATTGAGCGTCTGAAGAAAGTGCCCAGTGTGGGATAGTCTTTAGGGTCGGAACGAATGGCCTCGGAAATATCACAGCCGTAGCGCCACATGAAGTATTGGTAGAGGGGCCCCCGTAGGGCTGTGGGGATCTCCACTTTGTTCAGACACCAGCCCCACACTCGGGAGGTGGTGCGGAGGGGCAGCGACCGGTACAGGTACACACGCCAGGAGGGTCGAATCTGAAAATAAAAAATAAAAAATTGTGTTAAAAAATTAAAAAATGTTTTGTGCCCTTGAGGCCGAACTGCGAACAATAAGGGTAAACTTCATGAAGATACTTTTGTGGAACAAAAACCCGCGTTCTACGTAAATTTTCATAATAACCTGATATCTGCCCATAACTTCATTACGAAATATTGCCAGATTCAGATACGGTTTGAATTTCGTCGACTTTACTTCGGGTTTCAGCTCAGCAAAATATGGTCTTGCTGTGCTACGACAAGGATTTGAGAAAATGGACTGAGAGTGACTCCGACTCCGACATTATTTTGTATATAATAAAAGTTGTGCAAACTTGCTAAACGTATCTACAGTCACGCATGGGCAACGCCTACACCCAGCCTACACTGGTGTAGGCTAGACCCACGTACCCACGCAAGGGTTAGTAAGGGACCCACGCAGGGTACGAGGGTGGGTGAAGCGCAATAACTGAGTAAGTGACCCACGCAGAGTAAGTGACCCACGCAGATGATGCGAAGCGACTGACTGCAGTGGCTGATTCCGTAACTAAGACCCACGCTGCCAATGGGAACGTAAAAATGCAAACGGCGTTGGCCAAAAATGTTTTTGTGAAAAATTATAACAAGTCAAAAATTAGAAAAATTTTGTCACTTTTAAATTTTTCAACATGCAAGTTTTTGATATTTCATAAAAAATGCTACAGGCTTCAGAACTGTACAAAAATTGGTGTGGTAAGTCAGTTTGGGATGCGCTTTCCACCTACATACTCAAAAAGGGCCTATGTTTAAAGGCTCGGCCAGGAAGCACTAGGGTTTTTTCCCCGCAAAGCGCGTAGGGTTTTTTCCACGCACCACTATAAACCATACTTCGCCAAAAAGTGTAAAAATTGTTGCATTCTGGGCCTGACGCCCCCCAGACACCGCAATAGTGAGTTTAAAAAGTGGACAAGGTGCCCCTTTTTCAAAATCCTGACTATGCCAACTTCATTCAGGGTTTTTGCCCTCCGAAAGCTCACACTACGTATAATTTAATGCAAAATATGTAGAAGTTTCTCAACGTTTGCATATAATGGTGCGTGAATTAAAGAATATCAGTGTTTCGATCATGTTTGGAGTGAAGACCAAAACACATGTTAGACAAAAGAAATTATCAGCAACTAGAAATTGCTTATGCGCTTCACGCACTACAATCGTAAATTTTTTGAAACAAAAAGACCCACGCACGAAAGAAAGCTGGTGTAGGCTAAGTCCTTTGACCTTGCCCATGTATGTCTACAGTACGTATGCAGATTGCAGAACTCGACTTTAGTTGGGAATCGTATGCCGATCGCCGGCTTATAGTCATTAATTAATTAGTAAGTCTGACCGGACACCAGCAAAATAGAGGAAATCTTAGACTTTGTTATGACAAACAGAAGCTATCCTCTTGGTTTAAACATCTCAAAAATAGCATTTTTTACCATAATACATTCCATAAGAAATACACTAAGATGGCTATAAGTAAAAATGGCCACACCGTTACCATTTACTTTCCCTTCGGCGGGACCCCCCTCCCTTCCCTCAGACCGAAGTCTACGCCCCCCCCCCCCCACAGATGCCCCAACTACTACACGAGCGCACACAGGTGGATTAACTCTACACTGCCACTAATCCTGCTAATCCGGCCTACCACATAAATCCCAGATCCATCTAGTAGTTCGACAAAGGTCGGCATGGGCGTAGTGATCACGAAAACATTGAAATAGACGCACAACAGGAAGACTGAGATTGCTTTCAGACACACGAATACGATCACAATTATATACATTTAATTATAGATAAGCACTAAGCAGTAAGAATTAGGCAATGTCAGCTAGTAAGCGTAATATAAGCATTATTAGCGATTAAGGCGATTAATCATTCAGGAGATTATAGTAAATTAAAGCTAGTTAATCCGCCAGTTAATCCGATAAATCCTGTAAAGCGCACCAGCTTAAAGTAAGTCTTGAGAAAAATAGTAGTATATAAAGTATTTAAAGAGAGTTAGCAGGCAAGCAAATATCGCAATAAATATATAAATATTATATAATCGTTCGTTCGTTGGCTAAAACGAAAAAATTACACACAAAATAAAAAACAAAGTTTTGCTTTAAGGAGACATTATAATTATTATTATTATATATATTATCTGTAACACCCATAGAAGGCTTGACTCAAGCCGAAGTACAGGTGGAGAACTTGTGTTTACGTGGTTGTTTTCTTCAATTCATCATATACATATATGTCGCGGATGTGACTTTTTTGACATCCGCGGATGCGGATGCGGATGTTGACTTCTGACATCCGCGCGGATGCGGATGCGGATGCGGATCTTTTTAGAATACGTTCCAAACAAGTTATGAAAAGAATTTTTGAAAAATTTTTCACCAAAAAATACATAATATACTAAAAATAGCAATTATGATTGCAAGAATGCAAGTACTAAGGAATAAGACTTAGATAAAACAGTTTGTATCGAAGTTGTGCATTCATTATACATATCTTCTAAGCCATGCGCAGCCATCAAAAGCTTGGTTAAAACGCTATTGGTTAACTGTATGCCAACTCAAAGGCTATCAGCGTGACCCTCTGGCAACGTGATGCTTTTAGTTTTGGTTGGTGTATAATCACTATACGTATTCTGTCTATTCTTTTTAATCCACGAAAGCATGCAAGTTAAAAACTGATGTTGTGACATTTTACAAGTTTGTAGACTAGTCTCTCTCAAACATGCAAATGCAAAACTTAGTTCGAATATGCCCGCAATATCAAATATTCGTGAAGCCTACTTTAGAAAAGAGCGATTTGCAACCAACAATGAGGTGAAAAAGCCTAGAATAAAGTTTCATCCACCGTTCTAAGAGCAAAAATATTCGTATATACATGCACAAAAATCAAAATTGTCGTCTAATTTTCTACATTTTTAGTAAATTTTGCCGAATCTGCAACATCCGCACATCCGCATTAAATTTTTGCGGATGCGGATGCGGATGTCAAAAAGTTGCGGATCATCCGCGGATGCGGATGCGGATGCGGATATCCGCGACATCCCTAATATATATATATATATATATAGAAGAAGAGTGAGACACTCTCCAGCCTGCCTGTGTTCTAGCACAGGCAGATGCGCTGGTCGTTTTCAGGCTACATGTTGACATTCTATGCAACATGTGACTGGCCAATCAGAAGCGAGCTTCTATTCTCTGATTGGCAGACGCCTGTGCACGTGCTCCAATCATAAAACGGGATAGGGATAAAGGTTCATAACTCATTATTTATTCATAGTCTGCTTGTAAAAACATTAAAAAAGGTTTGCAAATACCTTTGGGGATATTTTGGCAAACTTTCAACGAAATTGATTGAGAAACTTTGAAGAAATTCAGAAAAGTTTATATCTCAAAAGTTTCTCAATCAATTTCGCTGAAAGTTTGCCAAAATATCTCTAGAGGTATTTACAAACCTTTTTTAATGATTTTGAAAGCAGACTATGAATAAATAATGAGTTATTAAGCTTTTATCCCTATCTTAATGCTTATCAACGCATCAGCGATTATATACTAAAGTGTGTTACGCAGGGAATCTACGCGCTGATTGGCCAGTCACATGTTGCATAGAATGTCGACATGTAGCCTGAAAACGACCAGCGCATCTGCCTGTGCTAGAACACAGGCAGGCTGGAGCTGGGTTTTTTTTTTCGCCAGAAGGTATTAGCAAAGTGGCTAAAAGGTCTGAAAATTTTTTAGCCAATATTAAAATTTTTTAGCTATGTTTATAAAGCATTGTTTAGCTTCAATTCACTTCAATTTGATTTTTTTCACAAGTAACTAAGCAGTGGCATAGGCATACTCAGAAAAAAATTTCGGAGGGGAAATATATACTTGGAAAGAATGGAACAAAATGCACTTTTTGCAAAAATTCGCATTGCAAATGTAAGACCATTAAGCCAGTCGCAAGGATTTGGCGACGGACGCCTCCAAAAAAAGTTGGGAGTTATTTTTGATTTTTGGATCACATTTTTTGGTCAATTAGAGACGTGTCGGAAATTTTTTTGCATAATAAAAATCGTAGGGCAGGGCCTGTGTAAAAAATTTCGAGGTAGGGGTGGAATTCCCACCATTACCCCCACCCACCCTGGGTACTCTATACCTCTTGACTGTAAGTATCTTACAGCGTATCCAAAAAACAATCGGGACGATTGACGAATGACTTCGATTTTTTGTAATTGGATAAAATGCACTTTTTCGCCATTGTAAGTTTGCAACACGTACAAAACCGACTTAACAACGTAAGATAAGATGACTAAACCACAAAGCTGCAGGGGACTGGGGGCAGCAGCCCCCAGAAAAAAGTTGGAGATTTTCTCATTTTTTAGGCCCAATTTGGTCAATTGGAGACGTATCGGAAAGGAAAATCGGAAAATTTTTAAAACAGGAAAATTAAAACAAAAGATGAGAACATGAACGTCACATCAGACAGTATACTGCACAAGTAAATATATGTAGCATATATATACTCGTGTAGACATGCATAGGCCTTGGTGAATGGTAATAACAAAGAAAAGTAATCCACAGAGTCGCAGGGGTCTGGGGAATGGGGGCGGCAGCTCCCAGGAAAAATTTTAACGAATTTTATTTATTATTGGGAATGACTCACCGTCACCGAACGTGGTTTGCGAAAGTTTTCAGTAAACGAAGTACTTAAAAAACTGATCCTGAAAAATTGAACAATAGAAAGATAAAATACTTGACTGCATCACTATGTTAAGTCAAACATTGTTGCAGATAGGTGTAAATTGTAGTCACAAGGAAATTTTTTCTATCTAATGGCAAAAAACGGTCAATTGGGAACGCATAGGAAACTTTTTTGAATTTTGGACAAAATTTGGAGAATTGCAGAGTTATCAGAAATTTTTTCTGCCGAATTTGTTTTAGCAAATTGGCTAAAACGACCAAAAAAGTTTTAGCAAACTCTCAAAAATTTTCGCCAATGCTAACGTTTTGGCCCAAAAAAAAACCCAGGGCTGGAGAGTGTCTCACTCTTCTTCTATATAGAGTGAGAAGCTATTATGTACTCTTGATGATACATATATTCCTAAGTAACGAATATTTTCGCCGCAGTAGACTTACAAACAGAATATATAGTGTCTCTAAAAAAAGACTTGCTATTAAAAGTAAAGTTCTCAAGGAAACATTCAAGTTTTAAACAGCCGATTAGACTTATATCTAATGCAAAATTGGCGCGAAGAATTGCCATAAATTTTAAACTTTTGGCCGTCAAAAATAAACCTAATCTAACGGCTATATCCAAAAAATCAAAATGCATTTAAATTTAATCGATTAAGAATTAATAAAATAAAAGAAGCTAACTTAAGAAAAATAGTTTGGTTTCAAGACAGTTCACTAAAAAATGCTGTAAATATTTCTCGAATCTGGCAAAAATTAGCTAAATGAATCTCATCGTAGTGAGCAGTCGACACATTACATAAGTAAGTAAATAAGTAAGTTAATTAAGTATATACTTATTAAGAATGCAAGCAAAATAAGTAAGAAAATTAAAAACGCTACGGACTAGAAATTTGTTCAACGATGACACAACAATATTGCTGACTAATCTACTCGTTGATCTAAGCAACCCTAAGCAGACCTTTATCCGTCGCGTGTATACTGGGCTTTCCAAGTTGAGTCTATAACGGCTGAGTTGGCACCAATTAGACGTAAGACTGATAGCTGGCACTTGGACTACATCAGAGGGGGATAATTTGTCACAAAGAATATTTCTACTATGCCGACAGTCTAGGGAATGTGGGCGGAAGGACATAAACAAACAAGCATACATGACTGAGGGTAGATTGGGGAATCAATTTTAAAAGATTTTGCAAAAATTAGGGGTATTTTGCGACGTAGTCGAGGCGGCGACCCGACTAGGCGATAAATTATCTCCCCTTGGTCCCCTGTCACCTGCCTATGGCTGCGTGCAATTCACTAGCAAACCTTACAAATAAAACTACTATACTGCCACGTGCGCGTTGCTCTCCTGTTCCGGGCTTTCCCGAAAACAGGTTCACTGAACTAAACTCGCAGAGGGTATCAAAGTCAGGGGCACAGGCACAGATGAAAAAACATTTTGGGGCCTTTCTCCAAATTTAGCCAGAGGTCCTCCAAAGTTGACACCTTTACATGCACGTATGTTAACATGGTGTCCGACCCATACATGTAACGGGGTCGAAATTTTGGGGGGGCCTCCCCGGCCAAATTTTGGGGACCCTCCCCCCCAGATCGACCAAAAATACCCTAAATTTTGCAAAAATTTAGCCGAAGTGCCATTTTTTAAATTTTGCCCAAATTTTGGGGACCCTCCCCCCCGGCTCCTCGATTTTGAAGACGGGGTCCCCCCCACCCCCCCCCCCCCATACATGTATGGTCCGACCTAGTTGGAGCCTTGTCTGCCAAAATGAATATACATATTATTATTCCACAAAAGCCAACTGTCAGTGTCGCAGAATGAAGTCCTAAAATTAGACACCAGATGCTCATTTGATATGGTTTTTTTTAAAATTGTAATTCCCCACACCAATCAAAAGATTGAAGGTCAGGCTCGGGGCTTTTTCATAAATAAAATAATCCAATGGATTAAGTACAGGATTAACTCTAGCTGGATTAGACCTGTGGCCTGGTGCTCAACTATTACAAGTCTTACAATTGTAAACGATTGTGAGCTTAAGATCTGGTGATTCGCCATGAATTTATATGACTAATTCATTACGAATCACCTGATTTCGCACTTACAATTGTAAGACTGGTAGAACACAGCAACAGGTCCCCAAACAGTGTCAAGGGGCAAATGTACTTTTAGGTGTTTTTCTGGAAAACCACAGCTCATAGCTTAAGACCACCATAGCTCGCGTTTACAAATCGAAATCACAAGCGCTCTTTTGCATGAAGTACAATTGAGAGTGAGTTCCGCTTTACAGGATTTAACTGCTAAGGATCTGCTCCAGATACATTTTAGAGCATTAATTGCAGGTCGGCTGTCTAACAATGCGATGATTCCTTGTTTACAGGGTGTAGCCTTCTGAATCTTGCTGCAGAAGAAGTAATCGCTATGACTATCGATTGCAAGATGGTACAGAGTCTGGCTAGACCAAGGGATACCTCTATGCAGGGGCGTAGCCAGGGGGGAGGGAATGGGGGGAATTCCCCCCCCCGAAATTTTTTCCGACTGAAATTTTACACAAGGGTCCCCCCTTTGGTTTTTATGGTCCGGCCGGAAAAAATTTCTGATACGTCTCCAATTGACCAAATTTGGCCTAAAAATCAAAAATTTTCCCAATTTTTTTCTGGGGCTGCCGCCCCCAGACCCCTGCAACTCTTTAGCATAGTGTTCCTTGCTTTTATCTTAAATGAAAACATGTGCAAGTACATACATCTGCATTGTGCCCTATGTATTTGCTTAATACAATGTTTGGTGTATCGTTTTAGCTGTTTTTTGTTACAAAAAATACATTTTTAGTATATAATTTTACAGATTTTATGTCAAAAAATTTGCTAATTTGCTAACTTCTGGACCATTGCCGGCCACTGTTATTGTAATTTTCGGAGGTTTGAGCTCCAATTTTACGTTCGATGCTGCAGCGGTGGTAAATATGCATGTTTTTGACCAAAAATATGGTAATAAGTGTCGTTTTTTGCGTTAAAATCGCAATTAAGTGCATTTTAACACATTTTAAAAAATCGTAAAAGTCATTCCCCCCCGAAATTTTTTTCTGGCTACGCCACTGCCTCTATGTGTGGGTCAACATAGTAAAAACCACAGCCTGCTTGATCCAATGACCTAGGCAGGCGGGAGCCATCCGTGTATACAAGCGTATCCGGGAAGCGTGTTCCATGATGTAGATCCTGTAAGTAGTCTACATTCCATACGTACAGTGGGGATCTGCAGCAGTCGGAGTTGTGGAACAGACAGCCGAGATCGACAGCAGAGCCAGCCTCTGTCTCTGTATTCGTTTGAGTGCCTTTTTCCACATACGAGACGGGTCCTCTGAAACCATTCCAGCGCACCGTAGCACACAAGTGGCCTGATGGCTGCTTTGTACAATAATAATGATCGTCTAGGGCTTACGCGCCAGCTAGCGCTTAGACGTCTATGGCACGAGAACCAGCTTAGTCTTTCTCTAACCACAGTTGCGCGCAGATGGGCATGCCAAAGTAACTTGCGGTCCAAGATGACTCCAAGGTAATTCTTCTTATCACTAACTATTACTAACTAACTATATAACCCTTTGGTCATCGAGGACCAGGTTGAAGACTGCGTTCGCATTTCTGCAGCATGAGAAGTACACGGCTTCTGTCTTTTTAGCACGAACTTTCAGATCGTTCCTCTTGCACTGCGCCTGCACGGTGTTTGGAATTTTGTTCATCGGTCGACTAAGTATACAGGTGTGCGTCATTGCCACTCCGGCATACCACACCATCATCTGAGTAGGCTTGTATAAATGCCCTTGTTGCCAATAGATCTTTGATAATATCGTCTATACTTAACATTGCAAAGGAGGGAGATATTACACCTATCTGGGGGAAGCCACAAACGCTGCGAACAGTAACTTCGGAGTCATGGAGTCTTCACCGTATAAAACGACTGCTCTGAAGTTGGAACCTCTGAGCACCAAGTTGGAACCTATGAGCACTAAAGTTGGAACCTGTGAGCACTGAAGCTAGAATCTGTGAGCACTGAAGTTGGAACCTGTGAGCACTGCAGCTGAAATCTGTGAGCACTGAAGCTGGAATCTGTGAGCACTGAAGTTGGAATCTGTGAGCACTTAGATTGGAACCTCTGAGCACCAAGTTGAAACCTATGAGCACTAAAGTTGGAACCTGTGAGCACTGAAGCTAGAATCTGTGAGCACTGAAGTTGGAACCTGTGAGCACTGAAGCTAGAATCTGTGAGCACTGAAGTTGGAACCTGTGAGCACTGCAGCTGAAATCTGTGAGCACTGAAGCTGGAATATGTGAGCACTGAAGTTGGAACCTGTGAGCACTTAGATTGGAACCTCTGAGCACCAAGTTGGAACCTATGAGCACTAAAGTTGGAACCTGTGAGCACTGAAGCTAGAATCTGTGAGCACTGAAGTTGGAACCTGTGAGCACTGCAGCTGAAATCTGTGAGCACTGAAGCTGGAATCTGTGAGCACTTAAGTTGGAACCTGTGAGCACTTAGATTGGAACCTCTGAGCACCAAGTTGGAACCTATGAGCACTAAAGTTGGAACCTGTGAGCACTGAAGCTAGAATCTGTGAGCACTGAAGTTGGAACCTGTGAGCACTGCAGCTGAAATCTGTGAGCACTGAAGCTGGAATCTGTGAGCACTGAAGTTCGAACCTGTGACCACTGAAGTTGGAATCTGTGAGCCAGGGATCGACCGGAGTTCCGGTTCCGGTACTTTTTGGCTCCGGTTCCGGTATTTCAACAGTGTGAGCACTATATGAGTCACTATTACGCAGTATCCACAATTCTGTAAATTGGAGCCATAAGTTGTAATTTCTTAGGATTTGTGGGTCAGAAAGAAATTGAGCTTCCAGAGCAGCCTGAATTGGATACCCGCGGGTTGACCCATGTCCCCATGGCTCAAATTCTTCGACCCACCCAACCCAACCCGCGGATACCCACGACCTCCGCCACCCCTGCTTTCAACTCTATCTATTGATTAAAAAGCGCATAATATTTACAGTTGGCGGTTACATATACAAAAATTGCAGTTATATGGTGACTCGTTACTTGAGGCGGGTTTTCCCGCACCATATTAGTCCATATATTACTCTAAAATGATGCTAATTTCGTATCTTCCCACGTATAAGTCAGTCGAATCACGCTTTTTATTAGTTTTGACATTGGCAGTGTTTGTGCGTGAATCAGAGCCCTACGCTGCGCCCTTGAGTTTTTAATATAGCAGAAAGGCTGCCAGCAACTTGGTTTACCAAGAAAAGTGCCTTACACATTTCAAATCTGATGACTAAAAATATATTTTCATTTCCTAAAATTATAGTTCCACTGTGCAAATTTGCTTTCAAATTAATAAAAATTATAATTTTAATTGTATTTATATTTTGCTAATTATATTTTTAACGGGGGAGCCAGTCTG
>JASANF010009555.1:0-28259 GCA_030248245.1 Trissonchulus sp. WLG1_4
TTTTGCGCTAATTCTTTTAAAAATGGTCTCGGGGCTGAAAAATGGCTCTAGAAGGTGGCCCCCTCAATTTTTGCCATCTTCAAAAATTTTAGCTTCACAAAAGTTTCAAAATTTTTCAGAAAAAAGGCTCTCTCCACCTGAAAAGTTTTCTATGGGTACTCCTACTTGCTCCCTAAACACTACTACCTACTTTCCTCTGGTTTCTGAGGCCTTTTTCTGCTCAGAAAAATTTCCCTAACTTCTCCTTCTTCTTGTACACCTGAAAAGAAAACCTCCCAAATCCACTCAATACACAGGAAAACCAATTCGAAAAATTTTTCCGGGGACAGGGAAAATTAAGGGGACTTCGTTTACTCGTTTTCTTTGTTGCTGGGGGTACTCCAGCAACTTTTCAAAAATTTTTGGGGTGGGGGAAATCAAAAATTTGCGCTCAAAACAACAAAAATTTAGGCTTAAGGCTTAAGAGCAGCTATTTTGGGCTTCACACGTGGCCCAAAAATCCTCTGTCACGGTCGCCACTTGTTAAACCACGAACTACGGGGCTCTTGAAATTTAGGCCTGAAGGCGATGGACACGAGGGCGAAAGTGACCGTGCGCCCGAGCCCAAGTAGAACGTGCTTTAACGGCTGGCAACCGTCACAAGTCGCCTAAAACTCAGATTCCGGCCCTCTCTCAGGTTCGGGGCTCACGTATGGAATCTCTCCAAAATAGCTGCTAAGCCCTACAAAACACCCAGCGCACAAACAAAATTAGAGACGACACGAAACTTCCAAATTAAAAGTATTTATTGGAGGCCAAAATAACAAGTAACAAAAATAGAGGAAAACGAGTAAAAACCTAACTCATTTCAGTCCCTAAACTCAGGGGAAGCTATTCCTAAACTCAGTCGGCGCGCGAGGCTCTAACTACCTATCCCCGTTCAAGTGCGTCGGCGCCACCCCCCCCTGTCCGCGACGTCTTCACCAGCTCACACTGACTATAAGCCAGTTACACCAAAGGACAATATATAATTTCGGCAATGCACCGATTGGCCTAGAAATAGCTTCCCATTAAAAGTCTAAATGCAAAATATATAAAACTACTGAAATTATTACATGAAATGCTGAATTTGGGCTTGATAATGCGAATAACTTCATGTTTTAAACATACAAAATACGTATTCATATTTGATGTGCTGAGTCACGAATTTACTACGTTGCAAGCCAAACAGCAAGCCAGAGAAACTACAGGCAGCCTTTCTAGTAATTTCTGAACTCAAGGGCGCTACACAGAGCGCTGCGAAGTCATGAAAACTGTCAAATATAAAAATGAAGAAACGCGTGTCTTGGCTTAACTCCGCGATTGTGAAACGTGAATAAAAATGAATTTTGAAAATGTATATGTCTGTAGGAGTTCGAGAAAACCTGCCTAGACCAGGGGGTAACCCTGGATTCACAACACCACTACACCACAGCCCCCAAATCTCATAGGCCCTAATTCTCATTTTCAACACATTTATCTTCAATCCCCGAACGAGCGTATATCTTCAGTGTAGAATGAGGAGGACAACCCAATGATTACGGCAGTCAAAAATTAAAATACGCACATTTTACGTACGTAGGTACATAGCTCTCATTTGACAGCAAACTCCAGGTTAGAAGTAAACAAGCTCTTCCACTGAGTCAGCTTTTCCGCGAGGTTAACCTGGGACCCGTTGCACTAAACACTGATAACTGATAAATTATCAGTTATCAGCTATTAGTTATCATTTATCAATTATCAGTGTTGCACAAAATTTAGTGATAATTATCATTTATCAGGGTCACATTCCCTTGTATCACGATTTATTATACCCCACTCAGACAGATATAGCGAACAGCTGCATTTAACTCCGCGCTGTCCTTGTAGACTATTTTTTGCACATTACCTCCTAGCTTCAATGAGCAAAACGGCAATCTACGCCTACCCCTGAGACAGTAAAACTGCGATAGGAACCACCCTATTTCCCTCCCGGCCTACAGACCCATCGCCTATATAGGGCTTGCTACAGACAGTAAAATTGTCAGGCGAATTACCCCCCTTCCCCCTTTGTATTCTAGCTAATACAGTGTCTTTGCTTTAATCAAAAAGTTACGTAAGGATATATGTAAAAGTATAGAAGGGGTACAACGCGCATTGGCTATTAGCGCTATAGCCGTGTTTTGACTAGGAATCGCCGGATTCTCCGGCTATAGCTCGGCTATAGCCAGTTCTTGGAAGGCTGTAGTACAACTCCTCAGGAACCGGCTATTAGCGCTATAACCGTGTTTTGACTAGGAATCGCCGGATTCGCCGGCTATAGCTCGGTTATTGCCGGCTGAGATCCGTGCTTTAGCATCGAAATTACGGATTATAAAAAATAGTGTGGCCAACAGAATCGAGCGGCCAACTTAATGGCTAGAAGTCCAACTGCCTTCCTGTTGTGCTACAGGCCACCTTGAAACCCTATCGTTCAATTATCAATAAAAGAGGATTACACTGTTGACTGTTTTGCTAACAGAGTAACAGATGAAGTAAGATAATACCTAGTCACTATGTACATACGTGTGAACAATTATTTTTGGCGACGGGGTGTGTCCCCCTGTAAGGCAGGTACGGTGAAAAGTTTAATACTCCTAGAAATTAGAAATTAATTATAGATCATTTGGCCATTAATTCGAACCATACTGTAAGGCGGTGAGAAATTGAATGGACTTATGTCATAGTGTGACAACTTAGAATTATAGCCATTGGCAAACAAAGCTTCGTTATTCATTATTGTAGAATATTACCAGAACTCCATGTTTCGCACTACAAACCACATATCTAGTTTCGAACGCCTTGAAATTACTAACCATGTCTCCCCCTTGTACTGGACTCAGGCCACTAAAGGCGGTAAAAGTGAAAGAAGAAACTTTAATGATTAACGTGTTTTCATTTAAAAGTCTATCCAACTTCGTCTTCGAAGAAACCCTGACATTCTTACAGTTTATGTGGTTGGTTTACTCAGAGACGGTTGCACAAACGACAAAGTCTATCGGGGGAAACTCAAATAGTGTGCTTTAGATTAGCGGGGGGCCTACTGAGCAGAAACGGATTCGAGTTGAAACTTTTCAGAACAAGATTTTAGAATTATAAGAAAGCAGGAGGGTTAGGCCTTCCAGCACACAATTTGGGTTTTAACCCATTTGATTCAGATCCGGGTGGTGCCGTTATGTTATTGGTTATGAAGTTTGCTTTTTATCATTAAATCGTTTAATCCAAAGCGGTGTCTGCGTGAATCCCTATTGTGAGCAACGATAATTGGTGGGAACCAGAGCCGCGTCGGTAGTGCGTTTTGTTCAGAGCCTGCGGGAGTTACAATGGCGTCGCGAGCAGGATGCCGATGAGTCCAACGGGTGACGTGGAGTGACTGATTCCAATTTTTGGACTATCGGTGTTAATGTTAACAGTTAGTTTATTGATTGTGTTTTGCAACTTGTTATTGTGTTGATCCGGATTGATAAGTGCAATCGTGAAAAGATTCGTAATTATTTAATTGAATACTGAACAAAATCTAGCCAATTCGCAATAGCATACTTTCTTGGTATAGAACTGACGATTTTATAGATTTAGTTGAGCACAATTGTTTAGTCGTACGTGAATCTGTGAAACAAGAACTTCTCCGAGTAGTGTAGTGGTATAAACAAGAACGTCGCAGAGTAGTGCAGTGATACAAAACAAGCACGTCTGAGTTCGAGTAGTGATCCGATCGTCTCAGTAATTAGTAGTGGTTTGAAACAAAAACATCCTAGTGCAGAGTGGTGTTTTAACAGTATGGCACTTGAAAATCCCCACAATTTTGTACCTGTAGCAAACTCTGGGTTCGGCTTAGCACCAAATGCGTTTCATGGAAGACCCGGGGAGAGTTTTGAACGTTGGCTGCGTACTTTTGAACGCTACGTAGGAGCAAATAGGGTTACAACTAGTGAGCGGAAAGCCGATATTTTACCATCCTATTTGAGGAATGCTGCAGAAGTGGTCTATAACGGTCTGCCGCAGGCAGTAAGGGCAGATTATACGCAGCTCGTGCAAGCACTCAGGGAGAAATTTACTACGCACTACGCCTCTGACCTGGCAGTTTCATTGCTACTGAACCGGAAACAGGGAGAATCAGAACCTGTGGCAGATTTTTCGTTTGACATTCGGAGGCTAGTGCATGAAAGTTTCCCAAACATAGTGGATGCGCAAGCTGCTGATACGCTGAAACGGAAACTGTTTCTGCAAGGGTTAATACCACGCCTGTTTCAATTTGTGACCTCGCCTCAGGAACCCCCCACTTTTGATGAAGCTGTTTCACGTGCCCGGGCCCAAGAGGCCCGAGATCACCTACACTACCACACGGCGCCGTGGCTAAATAGGGTTAGTGGTAGGCCAGAGGCCAACCGAAATCTTACTAGACATCGACCTCAGAATGGGCATCGCCCGAGCCAGTTTTATGGGTTTCCTAACAACCCAAATAGGAATGACCGAAACAGTGGGTTTCAGTTGGCTGCTAGTCATACGTCTGGGCAGCTCCAAACACAGATGGTTCGCCATCAAGATCTAGAACAACTAGAAAATCGAATGACTCGTGCTTTCGAATCTTCAATTCAGAGATTAATGACGCAAATGACAAACCTGCAAACACCAAATCAGCATCGTCCCTATACTACTATGGGACGGCAGCCCACGGCAACCGTGCCCCCAATTCAAAATCAGCGGCGCGGATTGCGTTGCTATAACTGCAACGAGTCGGGTCATTTGCGACCCGACTGTCCGCAAACACAGACGCGGCCTAATCAACCTCAGGCATGGAATTCCCGCTACGGGGGTGGTAGGGGAGCGTCCAGAGGCCGCCCAACAGTAAATCGGGGTGGTGTTCATGCATATTTTGGCCAAAGAGAGTCACGCCATTCAGCTTACGGTAGCGGTTTTGGTTCGAGTCCGTATAATTCTCTACCGGCATCACAAAACGCTGCTTCGTCGGGACAGTCTACAAACAACAGTGTAAGCAGGCAAAATGATAATGCTCAAGCTCAAAACGAAATTGAATATCATAATGAACTAGAAATTTTACGTGAACAAAATCAACTCTTGCTGGAACGGCAAGGTCAGGGGATTAATAGTGTCTCATTGGCAGTAGTGCAGAAACAAATAACAAATCAGGGCATACAATGCGACTTACTTTGCACACCGGAACAGACCAAATTTGAAACGGACCTAACGCAGACTAACCCGACGGCATTAGCTGACTGCCTAAAAGTAAAACAGAAAAATGAACAGAGAAATGAACAATGTATCGGTAGACCGTCAGCCCTAAGTCCATACAGTAAGCTATTTATGGTTTTCTTGCTGCTAACGTGCGCATGTAGGGGAATTACAAATACTACCGCCGCGAACACTGGGCCAGATTTTTTAGCTGGAGAGCTGCGTAGAATTGGTACAGTAGTGCATAGTGGGATAGGTTTAGTGCTTGAGCCAGCAGGATTAGTAATAACAAAAGAAAACGTTAGGTACTTCTCTATTGTACTACACACCAATATCACACACTTGATTGGTCAGCGTCGGCGCCCAGACGGCGATTACAGGAACAACCAAGAATGTCATTTGTTCCCTTTATATCAGCACCTCCAAGAAGCGATAGAGTCCACCGCAGAAGCTTACGAAGGTCTGCTAGACAGCGCCTACTACAGCAAGCTGATCAAGGTTATTTGTTCGAAACAAAAATCTCTCTGCCAGCAGCAAACTAGGCATAGGCGACAATTGGGCATACTAGCGGCTGGACTATTAGGCTTAGGCGGCGCGGGCCTAGGGATTGCCAATAGCGTCTACTTAGGTAAACTGTCCTCAGAAGTTAGCGCCTTACATCAAGCTGTAGGAATGTTAAGAGATCAGGCCCATCTACGAAGTGAAACCCTACAAGAAATAGAAGTGGCTAACAAAAAACTGTACACGTTCGTCCACCATTCTGTGGCTGAATTGCACGAGGCTTTGGAGAAGCTTGATTGTGTCGCTCGTGACTATGCTTCGCAAACGGACGGCGCTTTAACCGTTCACAGTGTAAAAACGGCGCTCACTAACTTAATAGATGCGGCAGTGGAATCTGCAACTACTGGAAAACTAACAGCATCCCTAATAAGTGTGTCTAAGATAAAGCAACTGATACAACATGTGCCGGAGTTCGCTAACACAGTGTTAATGCAGGAACCATCGCTAGCGTACCAGCTCGCCAACGTATATCCTGTGCGTGTTGAATTACGTTCTATCGCTTATGCATTCCTGCTAGAACTGCCGATAGTTCGAGCAGACGACGTACGAGCTGCCTATAAGGTACACAATGCAGGATGGCTTTCGAAGGGTAGAACGACACTGGTTCGACTACAGCTACCGCCAGTTATTGTCCCAATGGAAATATCAAATGGCACTCAGCTATACAGCGAGATAGTATACGGCCGATGTCAAGAATTTCCAGCGTTGTGGGCATGTTCTTCAGATGGCTTGCATAAACTGACCCACCGAGCAACAGAATGCCTCAGTCATCTGTCAAACCGCGAGAAAGTTCCTCAGAACTGCTACCTCGTAGACTTTCGACAACGAATGAACGAAACAGTTGTTAGTACAACCACTAGTGGCCTGTTGATTAGGACAAATGAGACCTTTGCCACAGTTTCGGACCATTTAAGTGTCGCACATCACATTAAGGGTCGAAGAGTTCCTATAGGAGACCATGGGGTTTTGTGGCTGGAACATAATCAGTACAGCGTTGTCACAGTAGGTGACAGAATTATCACAAACACGGTTCGTGACATCCAATATGCTGATACTATTGTTGGCATAACCGAGCCAATCAACGTTTCCTTACCGTCCAAAATACAACCAGTAGAATGGACTAATTTGGAGGCAGCTATGCAACACAACGTGCAGGCGCAAGCAATAACTAAGGAGATAATGACTAACGAGTTGGACTTTTTGGGGCTTGGCCTTTCAGGTCGTACGCACTTTGGATTACTTTATGCTTTAGCAGGCATCGTTACGGTTGCTACCCTCATCATCGTTGCTTGCGGCTGTAGGTACGTGTGTCAAAGAAATAAAGGCAATCATACACGTCGATTTCGCAGAAGGCAAGACGAGGAAAATATTCCAATGTCGACCAAAGAAATTAAGTCCACTTTAGCAACGGCGCCTTCTGAAGATTCGGCGGGAAGCGACGATGGAACTCCAGAACTGCGAACTCCTGGGCGAAGACGGCGTTTTTCTCGCTCACAACAACCGCCTAGATACTATTTTCCAATTTCTCTTGCCTGCATACCAGTATCAGTTGTATTGATTGCGTATTTGACCAATCACTGGTTAGTTCCAGTTTCTACTGCAACGGTGCAAGCTCTTGCATTTGCGGCAGCATTTTTGGTCGTCAAAACCAAGAATAAAAGGTTGGCTCTTAATTTAGATCCAATTCCCGCTATGACAGTTATAGCTTTGATACAAGGTATTAAAATTCCAGCCTTGTTGGACACCGGCGCTTCCCTTACACTAATACGCGAAGATGTGTACAATCGTCATCTACGGGGATTACCCCATTTGCCTTTAACTCCGGCAACTAGTCCATCTATATGCTCAATGACAGGCCAACAACTAAAGTTCACAGGCATAATCAATCCACAGTTCCAACTTGGCAAAATTAAGCTGAAACATCCTTGTTATATAACTAAAACTGCGCCTGTAGAGTGCATACTGGGGATTGATATCATTGGAAAACTGGGAAAGGTTACCATGGATTTTCTATCGGGGCGGATTCTGTTTGATGACTCAACGCTAAATATTCAGTACTATAAACATAGTAGTCTTTCTCTTCGCGCTGACCAAGATTATATTATACCAAGTCGATCCGAAGTGGTGCTGTCGTGTAGTGTGCCTAATGAGCTGAGATCCCTCGGTTTAACCGAAGATGATTCTGTCTATCTGGAGCCAAGTCAAACCTTGCTCAATCGCTATGGACTACTACCGCCAGGACTCACCCCACCGCCACCCCACGTTTCCAGTAGGATAATCCTAGCGCATCCGACCAACGTCCACAAAAGCCAATTTCAGGGAAACCAAACACGCGCGACGACATAAGCTGCCCCCCTCTACCCCACCCACCAACCAGCAACACACAGACTACGCGAAGAAGAAAAACGCCAGCGCCGACAGAAAACGCAAGCCCGGAAATCCCCAAAAAGCCGCAATAGCCGCAGAGGCGCGGGCACCACAGAGCAACAACGCACGTACCCGACTTTCTCACCCTGTCCGACAGTCGACCTCATGATATCGATGTCGGAAATGCTAAGCCTATTCGAAAAACGGCCTTATGTTGTGCCGCTAAGCAAACGGGACTCAATCAAGCAACATATTAAAAAAAGGTACAGCAAAATATGATTCGTCCCAGTCGCTCTCCGTGGAGTTCACTTGTCGTTTTAGTTTCTAAAAAAATGGTACAGATCGATTTTGTGTAGACTATCGAAAAGTTAACGCGTTGACAAAAAGGGATGTATACCCGTTGCCACGCGTCGATGTTTCTTTGCAAGCACTTGGAGGCGGATTCACCTATTTCTCAACACTAGACTTGAACTCGGGGTTCTTTCAAGTGCCACTGGACCAAAATGCGCGAGAAATCACAGCTTTTACAACACATCTTGGATTATTTGAATACCTCGTTATGCCAATGGGCTTGACAAATTCACCCCCAACTTTTCAACGGATGATGGACATCCTTTTGTCAAGCCTCCAGTGGGACCGTTGTCTGGTGTACCTTGACGATGTTATCATATTTTCGCATACATTTACTGACCACTTAAACGATCTTGCAACCGTATTTCAACGACTGCCCGAATCAAATCTTAAACTAAAACCTGGCAAATGCAAACTAGCGTACCCTGAAGTAGAGTTTTTTGATCACACTGTTTCCGCTAAAGGCATACGTGCGAGCGAGGTCAAAATTAAGGCAATAACCGAATTTCCAGTTCCCAAAACGCAGAAAAATGTCAGAGAATTTTTAGGGTTAGCTGGCTATTATCGCCGATTTATCAAAAAATTCGCATCAATAGCAGCCCCATTGCACGCTTTGACCAGCAAACGAGTTAGATTCGCCTGGGGACCGGAATGTCAGCTTTCATTTGAAAATCTGAAATTTGCACTTAGCACTCCTCCAGTACTACGATACCCAGATGTATCATTGCCATTTACAATACACACCGACGCATCTAAAGTTGGCATAGGTGCTGTTTTATCGCACACTGAGAATGCGGAGGAACGACCTGTGACCTACGCCAGCAGAGTACTCAGCAAATCAGAAAAGAACTACGCAATTACAGAATTAGAAGGCCTTGCTGTCGTATGGGGTGTGCAGCAGTTTCATCATTTTGTCTATGGCTATCCATTTACAATTGTTACTGATCATATTGCATTGAAATGGCTACTAAAAAAAGAACATGAATCCGAACGACTTCGACGCTGCTCATTAAAACTGTCAGTATACCAATTAACCATTGTGCACCGCAGCGGAAAGAAGCACCAAAATGCAGACGCACTCTCGCAAAACCCAGTACGACTTGTAGCAGTCGTAACCGGTGCAGATTTTGGACCACGACAGTCTTCAGACCCTGATTTTGCTGCTATGTACGCTCATCTTAGCAACAATATACTTTCTGAATCAGATAGAGACGCTAGGCGTACAGTTTTGGAAGCTAGTAGTTTTTTTCTGCGAGACGGAATATTCTACCATACATTTTTTCCAAAACATAGACCACAAGACACCTGGGAACACCTCGCAGTTCCAAATAGTGATAAGGCGAGTGTTCTACAAGAAGCTCACGATAGTGCACTATCAGGACACTTAAACTTCAAAAAGACGTTTAGGCGTTTACAGATGTCGTATTATTGGCCTGGCATGTACACGCAGGTATATCACTGGTGCAAGCATTGCTCCAGATGCGAGGCTCGTAGAGTACCAGCGCCAACGTTTCGAGAACCGCTATGTCCGGTACCCGTGGGAAAACCATTTGAACGAATGGGTGTAGACGTATTAGGTCCCTTTGCAATGTCTTTAAAAGGTAACCGATACATTTTTGTTTTTACTGATTATTTTACCAAATGGACCGAAGCCTTCGCAACTCCAGATCAAACAGCACTAACTTTTGCGGAACTGTTCCTTTGAGCAAATAATTTGTCGACACGGCGCACCGAATGAGCTGCTTTCCGATAGAGGTCCATGTTTTTTAGCTGAAATGACCCAAGCGCTTTGCGAAGTAATGCTAGTACGCCAGGTATTCACAACCGCGTACCACCCTCAGTGCAATGGACTGACGGAACGTTTCAACCGCACACTCGTAGATATGTTAGCAAAGCTCATTGATCACGATTCAGAATGGGAATTGTATTTGTCGTCTGTTCTGTTTACCTATCGGTCTACAATCCAAGATTCGACCGGAGAAAGTCCGTTTTATATGATGCATGGGCTAGATCTCAGATTGCCATCGGCACAGTATGAACCAGACTGGGCACGATCTATTGATACTGACAATTACCTGATAACCTTAACTAGTACTCTAGATGAAGCTTGGAAACTAGGAAAAGAGCAGATAACAGCAGCGCAAGCTCATTATACAACACAATACAACAAAAGGCGCGGGCACAAATTATTTCTCCAGGTGACATAGTTTGTTTCAAGAATCCACCCCGCTTATGTTCCAAACTTCGTTCTAAATGGACTTGTGAATTTAGGGTAGTCGAGGTGAAAAATGTCAACGTCCAAGAAACAACCCTGACGCTGACACTCAGACGGTGCACAAAAATAAGCTAATGCACTGTAGATGCTCAAACGAACCACTGGCTGACCTACCGCGTGTTGAGCCACACGGCCACACAGCTGACAGTGAAAGTAGTGTCTACGAATCAGACCCTAGTTCTCAACTAAGTTTCGAGCTGTAGGGAAACTATGTAAGTATAAGGATTGCACATTTACGTAACTTAATATTATATAGTATTATGTAGTATTTTGTTGCGGTGGCACGCAAAAAAACTACTACCAAGAGATCGAAGCCAGTTCTAGAGCTTTGGTCTCCCCTGACTGTCTTCATAATAGCCTGGTCAATAACTGATTTTCTTTCTAGAGCTGCTGGGCTCCTTTGATGAAATAAGTTATTGATCTATTAACATTTTTTCGTTATTTCGCTAATATTTTTTGCCTGCCACCGATAATGTTTTAGTGTTACTGATTCGGTTTAAGTGATTCCTTTGTTTCTATTTCTTGTGCTTATAATCTATAACTATGCTGTCAAATATTTACTAAATAGGTAAATCGAATAGTAAACCAATGCAAAATTTTTTGTATACAGTAAAAAATTATCAAACATGAATTTTCAATGTCAGAAAATAATTAACTGTTGACTTTTTTCTCTTTTTCTAAAATTTTTTATTATCTTTTTAGATGTCCTTTTCCAAATATTCTCGAATTTCAACCCACCACAACGATGTCATACCGTTCTCAGGTGAAACAAAATTCCTTTCAAATTTTTATCCAGTGCAATTGACATACAATCAACTGCAGTTTTACTCCTCTGAACAACTTTATCAATATTTCAAAGCGTTTATATTCGAAGACGACGAAAATGCAAATTTATTACTAACGGAAAAGAGTGCCCGCATTTGCAAGAAATTGAGCCACAGGATCCGTGCCCCAAAAATGAAATGGGATTTGATAAAACTTTGGGTTTTGGAAGGAATATTGCTACGAAAATTTGCCCCAGAATCAGTTTTAGCAAAACAATTGTCTCTCACGTCTCCTAAATTAATAGCAGAAACAACCACCGAAACATTTTGGGCTTGTGGGCTTAGGCCAAACGAATTTAGCCAGGGCCAAAAATTTCGCGGCCAAAATAAGTTGGGCCAAATGCTAGTTCGCATCAGAACTTTCCTAGCGGGACACTACAATTTCCCTCCTGTCCTCCTTATTATGGACTCTCAGGGACGTTCTATTGCTCAAAATTCGCAGATATCTAAGATTTATATGTCTGGGGCTACTATACAGCAACTCTTAAAATTAGCCGCAATCGCTTTCCATAGTGGCTACCGTCATTGCGTCGTCATCGGTGGCACGAACAATTTGCCCCGCGATCATCGACGCCCATTGTTAGCACCAGACGGTGCACTTGAGCCTAGGAAACCGGATAAAGTATTAAAGCAGTTCCGTGCCGGTATCGAAGGTTTTTTGTGTAAGCACCCGCATGCAAAATTAATAGTTGGCAAAATACTGCCTCGGTTCAATGATGCGCAAACTAAAAACAAGAAAAAACAGAGCCGAATGCAGCTTGCTGTGAAAAGAGTCAATACTGGTTTAAACAGCATGCTTACAGATCCTACAATTAGTATAAATGTTCAATTGCTGCCACTTTTTTCAATTCAGTGGAGTATTTCAAAAGAAACATGTCGACAACGTCTGGTTACGATTTGCATACTAATCAATCCGGCTAATCTCATTCTGTCTGCTGTGCTTTCTGCTTGTCGTTATTGCTAGCTATGTATAACTTTTATTTTATTTTACAATTATTATATACTGTTTAATTTTTGTATATTGTTGTGCTATTCTTATTACTGACATTCATTGGGGCTTTGGACAGACATCTTAAATTTAGCCGAATTTTAACAAAAAATGTATTTACAATCTATTTGAAAAACTATTGCGGCGGCAATGAAATATTAGCGCGAGGGCGCGCGGTTTCCTGTGTCGGGGGTATTTGTATGGCAGGCAAAGGCATGGACAATGTCACACACATCTTGATGAGTTTAAGTCATTCATTTAAGGGGGTAGTGTCGCGAAAGCAGTCGATTTTGCGCGACTATAAAGCTTTTTCAGTGAAAGATAGGTCATTGTTCTTTATATATTCTAAAAATATTTCTTAAGGCAAATATTTTTGCAAGTTTGAGAAAAATTGATGCAGCATACAGTTAGCAGTGAAGTCGCAAAGTCGGAAAAATGACGTTTTGAAAACCTATTCACATTCAATAATTTCGTCACAATTAAAAAACTTTTTGTTTAGATTCTTTACAAAGTAAAAGCTCATATGCTCTAGTTTATGCACACAAACTTTAGTGCAAATTGCTTGAGTCGTTGTGGAGTAATGCCTGTTTGAACTGTGAAACTGTGCGTAACCTGTAAGGTACTGACAGCAATAATGATAAATTGTAAAAAATTTAAACACTTATTTTGAAATCAAAAGAAAAACGAAGTTTCATTTTTTATTTTTCTTATTTGTGGCAAAAAATGGTGCGTCAAAACATTACATGTACTTCACAAGCTGGCCAATCTGAAATCTGGCTTGATTTTTTGAACTTTTATGTCTCTATTGTGTGATGTCTGGCTCACAAATGGTGATTGGTTAAAAATATTGGTATTGGTAGTCTAGTGTCTGGCAGTATTTATTTGACACCATGTGGAATTTCAGTAGTTTCTCAGTGAGCGTATAATTTCAAATCAAAAAGTTCTCATTTTGCAGCCTATGAGCAAAACTGCTTTGGCGACACTACCACCTTAATTGGATTAAAAGCTAAAAGCTGAAAAGGGCTAAAAGCCGAATCATGTGCAGTCTTTGAGGGGGATAACCGAATTAGAACCTGTTTCATATTGAAAAGGGGGCAATAGTCGAGATTAAGATGGAGTGTTAAAGGGGGAAAGGAGGGATATATAACCCTTCCATATGCACATGATCCGGGTTTTAACCAATTTGATTCAGGTCCCTGTACGCCATCGCCATGCCATATTTCCACTGCTTCGTATTAGTTACCGGTCTTTATAAATAACTATTATTCGTTTGACTTTCTTGCTGGTTGATGGGAATAGTGCGAGGCTAGAGAGTACAGCTGCAACGCACCTGGCCTTGCGTGAACTTGGGTTACGGCCGGAGAGGAAAGAGGACCTTTTCTTGCATGAGCCTGCGTTTCAATGGCAAACGAAAGGTGGGGGGTCGCCAGCCAGAACTTTTTCAGAAGACCAGGACAGGAATCGAACCTGTGCCTTCTGCTACACTCCTGAATATGGCAGACGTGTAATGGTAGACGCGCTCGCTGACCACTGCACTATCCCGGCTTACGACTAACTTTTCTAACAGCCTTTATCAACCCCAGCAGAACTTCTAACTACACATTACTATGCGGCTGTCGTTGCAATTTGCAAGACCCGCCTTCTACACTGACCGACCACTGCGTTACATGTCCCCCCCGCTTAATCCAACTGCGTCCACGCAGTTGCTCTGGTACGCTCGCTTCACAAGGAACCGTGGGTTTTCTACGGATCATCCGCAACCTTACAGAACCATAAACTCCTGGGTTTTCAAAGGATCACCCGTAACCTCACTCAAACAACCAAACCTGGGTTTTCTCAGGATAACCCGAAACCTTACTCAAATGAACTCATGGGTTTTCTAAGGATTACCCGCAAACTAACAACCAACTCACAACTCAGCGGCGTACCTGTAGGGGTTGAAACCCCCAAATCCAATCTCCAATCCGCGTATATTTCAGGTCCGATCCTGCTCGCGACGCCAGATGAAAGGTGGGGGGGGGGTCGCCCCCCCCATACCCTTTTTAGAAAAGACCAGGACAGGAATCGAACCTGTGCCTTCTGCTACACTCCGGAATATGGCAGACGTCTAATGGCAGACGCGCTGACCACTAGACTATCCCGGCCTGCTACTAACTTTTCTAACAGCCTTTATCAACTCTAGTAGAAATTCTAACTACACTTTACTGCGCGGCTGTCGTTGCAATTCACAAGACCCGCCTTCTACGCTGACCGCTACGTTACACTAGCATCGGTAGATTTTGTAAGCCTATCGATATCAAAGAACACTACTTCCTATCGGATTACTAGTACAAACGTTGTAAACAAGGTTTTCGTCATTTACAAATATCAAATCTAAAATATTCGTTTCGCGGGTTGGATTTCTTAAACACTTTCGATTCGCTCAAAATCAAGTTTTGCGACCGCTCGAAGACAACGAGGTGCATTAATGTGCCAAATTTTACGTTTTTTTGTTGAACCAGTTTTTTAAAATCGCAAGCCGAAATTTGCGTTTGTATTCACACGCACTTTATTTCAGCATCATGCAGAAAATACAGCTTTGTTTTACAAAAAATTACACCACACTCAGTAACAGACCAAATATTTTAAAGTATGTGCAAGTAAAACACAGCTACTAGTGTTTTTCAATCTTCCAAAATCATCATGTACGTGTAAATACACTGGCTTATATAGCCATTTTTGTGAAAATCTATTTTTCTTACAGAAAAAAGCTCAAAAATTTCGGAAAATTTTTTCATGTAATATGGGTATCAAATTAAAGGAAATTCACTTCTGAGCAACTTTTGTTCTTGCGATTTTGCGCATTTTCAAAATAATGGCCAAAACCCACATTTCAGGAGCGCCACCTTAATGAATAACCGACTTTGGGCGATAAAATTTTTCACGTAAGTTTTCGTTAATTAACTCAAGCAGAAAAGTTGTTTGAAATCAAACTAGCTTTCATTTGATGTATATAACGTCAAATTTTAATCAACTTGAAATTTCAACCAATTTTTCAATGGGTAAAAATCTTTAAATGGATATACCAAAAAATTCTATATGGCTTTTGGTACTTTTTAAAACAGTTTTGTATAGCGAATTGCTAGGTGCAGCTTTTTAAAAAGTCGTATGTGTAGGCAAACCTTTCTAAAAAAATTTCTGAAATACGTTGACCAGTTTTCACAAAAATACACTATTTTTTAAACTATTTTTTTGTTAGCTACTTTCTGGCTTCTTAAACTTTTCTCAGCGGATTTTAGTATAGAAAAATTAGCTCTTTTTTTTGAAAAATACGTATGTGTAGGCAAACTTCAGGTTTGTGGAATTGGGCTGTGGTGCTCATTTTTTCAAGATTACTCTCAACTGCAAAAACCGATTCAAATGAAACTTTGCACGTGGTTAGAACAGACGTATGTGGAGGCACCGCACTTCTTGAATAGTAATTATTATGTTTTGCTTCAATACTATAGCCCTTTAAAGACGTCACTTTTGATAAAAATTAAAATAATTAAAAATTTCTCGCCACTAACTACAATTCGGCAAAAATGCTGCCTTGGCAAGATAATTGTCTTTAATTTAAGCTATTAATTGTCAAATTTGATTGATGCACCGCTGAGTTACGTTATTTCAAAAATTAGACAAATTTTGCAAAAATTTAATTTCTATGTCGTCATAAAATTCGCTAAAGTGCTGAAAGAGCTCTCAAACTTTGCAAAAATACTTGCCTGGTGTGTGTCTTGGTTGCGCTTAAGGAAAAAATTTTGTATCAGCTAGAAAAGCAAAACTATAACAATTTGATTTATTGGAAGTTACTCAGAGCGCCCCCTTAACGGGGCGTTCGGGAATCGGGGGTTACATCGACAATTGGCAAAAAAGTTGTCAAATGTCAAACTTTACTATAAATATATGTAGTATGGCACAAAAGAACACTGGAGGCAAATTTTCAAATCACGTGATCATATCACGTGACTCCGAGAGCACCAAACGTGAGTGAATTTTCGGCAAACGATAACTCTGCTTATACTTTGCGTATAGTCACACTTTATATACCAAAATGTAGCTTATGTGCTTCTCTAGTTGAACATTATTTTGGTTTTTAACATTTATGTCGGGTTTGGATAAAAAATGTCATTATGTGTTTTCGAAGTCGAACTCTGAGCAATAAAATTCATATAAAAAAATTTCTAAGCTTTATCTTAAAAAACTAAAAAATTGTTCAACTGCGCAGAGCCTAAGTCTATAATTGTGCAAAACTTTGCAGAAAAATATCTTACCAGCATTTTATAATCGAATGCCGAAAAATTGGTTTTGTATTCACACAGCCTATATTTGAGTCTGCTGCTTCTGAAAATGGTTTCTTGTGCGATTTTTTTGCACAGAACGCAATAGAATTGTTTTAATTTTTCATTGCGACCAATAAAATCTACGTATCGTTTGTTTGGAAAACCTCAAAAAGCGTTGATGCACTGGCTTACTTGCTGAATTTGTGTCGAAGAAAATCAGTAATTTGTCGAATTTTTTCCAAATTTTTTTCTATGGAGATGTGCACGTCAAAACATCAGAAATAGTATTTTGGGCAACTTTCTTTCAAAAATGATAGGTCGTTTTGGCCGTTTTTAAAAAATACAGCCAAATTCCTTGATTCACGGAGCGCCCCCTTAAGGTGGCGCTCCTGAAATGTGACTTTTCAAAAAACGGCAGTCTGGGGCCAATTTTACATACACTATAGAAAGCCGGTGTAAAAGCATGCCCAAACACAAAATATGTTGTTGATTGATACAAATTAGCAATCACTGTAGACCAAACGTGAGTGGAATTTCGGCTTGCGATTTCTCTTCACAGCTAGATAGCTGTTGGACAATCAATAGCTCATTTCGTTTGCCATAACGTGATCGAGCGGTCGCAAAATGTCATTTTTATTAAATATGATTGATATATTGAAAAACACTAAAGCACGATTTTCGAAAAACTTAAATTTAACTATATTTCTTAAATACTATCGATTTGCTCCAAATCAAATTGTGCGACCGCTCGAAGACTACAAGGCGCATTTATTTGCCAAATTTAACCTTCCTTGTTGAGCCATTTTTTTAAAATCGCAAGCCGAAAATTTGCGTTTGTGCTCACAAGCACTTTAATTCAGCATCATGCAGAAAAAACTGCTTTATTTTTTAAAAAACTGCACCCCACTCGATAAAACACCGAATACTTTTAAGTATGTTCATGTAAAACACAGCTGCTAGTGTTTTTCAATCTTTCAAAAACATTACATACGTGTAAATGCACTGGCTTGTGAAGCTATTTCCGTCAAAATCTATTTTTGTTGCTGAAAAAAGCCCAAAAATTTTCAAAAAATTTCTCATGTGATATGTACATCAAATTGAAGGAAATTTAAACCTGAACAACTTTTGTTCTTACGATGCATGGATATTTTTGCGCATCTTGAAAATAATGGCCAAAGCCCACATTTCAGGAGTGCCACCTTAAGGTGGCGCTCCTGAAATGTGGGTTTTGCCTACTATTTTAAAAACGCCTCAAAAATAAACGTGCCTCGTAAGAACAAAAGTTGTTCAGATGTGAATTTCCTTTAATTTTATGCCCATTTCACATGAAAATTTTTTTAAATTTTTGAGCTTTTTGAGCAAGAACAATATATTTTTTCAGAAATCGCCTTACAAGCCAATGCATTTACACGTATGTAATGAATTTGAAAGACTGGAAATCACAACCAGCTGCGTTTTAGTTAAACACATTTCAAAATTTTCGGCGTTCTATTGAGTGTGGTGTAGTTTTTTTGTAAAGTAACGCCATATTTTTTGCATGAGACAAAAATATAGTGCGTGTGAATACAAAAGCAAATTTTCGGCTTGCGATTTTAAAAAATTGGCTCAACGAAAAAAGTTAACATTTGGCACATAAATACACCTTGTTGTCTTCGAGCGGTCGCAAAATTTGATTTTGAGCAAATCGATAGCATTTAAGGTGGTAGTTACGTTTTCAACAGTTTTTATAACGTGCTATAATTTTTGATTGACTTAATGAATCTAACAGCTGTGTTTTTCACGTCAAAGTACTTGACTGAAACTACACTTTTGCACATTATCTAGCTTAAATCTGTAACAAGCTAGTCTGCAGACACTGTTAAAGTAGTCAAATTTCGTGAATTTTTGCATTTTCATGCTTTGCTTGTAAAATTCACAGTGTAATTCCAAATAAGTTCATTCTTTACACCAACATAGTCAATAACAAGGTAAATTTTAATGTTAAGTTTGGTGCATTTATATGATGTAGAAAAGAAGTTATGGACCTTCAATTTTGAATTTTTTCGAATTTTGAAAAATATACAAATTTTTGAATCTAGTTTTTTCACGAAATGGGCTAAATTAATACAAATAAAAAATTGACACATCAGAAATTGTCTAAAAAACATGTAAAATAACGCATGAAAAGATTTCAACATTGAGACTTGAGATTTAGTCCACGGAAGTACATTTTTACAGATTTTTGTGAATGAAATTGATGTAACGCAAGATTTAAGCCAACACATTTTTTGGAATTTTAGCATAAAGTAGACACATATGTGTGCCGATTTATCCAAAATTTTGAATAAAATCCGTTGGGTAGTTGTCAAGTTTTGCTGACTTTTGCGTAATGCACTTTAGTTCAAAAAGAAATGTTACATAAATGTGACGTAATCTCAAAAAATGAAAAGCGGAAGGATAAGTTTTGGCATCTAAATTGAAGGTTTTTGACATACCCGTGTGTCATTTTTTACTTTTTTCAATAAACGGCCTTTTTGACTAGCTACCACTTTGGCTTAGCTAAACATAAAATTTACGAAAAATTGTCGTAACTGGCTGAAAAATATTTTATGTGAAAATTAAAAATGATTGTTTCAAGCTATTTTAGCAAGCATTTATCTCATAATAATTTATAGTTTCCTAAATTAATATGAGTACTATAAATTATATACTCTTTCACCAGCTTGCTATTGTGCATCTAAAATTGGTCTCAGACTGCCGTTTTTAGAAAAGTCATATTTCAGGAGCGCCACCTTAATTGATTAATGTCTCACATGTTTGTACAGTCAGATAGGGTAAAAAACACAATAAATACAAAGTATATATATTTTTTGCTTTGCTGCATACATGTTCATATTTTTTTGCATACATGATATTTGTTGCGATTTTTTCACTTTTTGTTAATTTTTATTTTTGAAGCATTATAACACCAATCTGCAGTGGACCACAGTCGACCTATGTACGAAAATTTCAGAAAATAGAAGAACTTATATTACTGAACTCACCCAAACGTAATTGTTTTTATAAACATTTTAATTCCAAGCTAAGGTGTGTACCTACAGTCCGTACACTTATTAACCCAGACGGACAGGTGTTTGTTTTTGATGACGAAAAGACATAAACATAAAACAAACAGTTTTGCTCAGTATTTACTCAGGACAATGGGTCAGATCCTACACTACCTGACTGATGTCACTTCTCAGTTCCAGACTTAGTGATAACTCGTAGTTCTATAACGAATGCTATACGCACTTTAAGCAACAGTGCCGCATGTGGACCTGATAACATACCTGCCACATTTTTTAAATGTTCCCTCAGCAACTGGCTATACCATTGGAAAAGCTTTTTCGTTTATCCCTTGAAACTGGACGTTTACCTGATCAATGGAAAAAAGCTATAGTTGTGCCAGTGTTCAAAAAAGGAAAGCCGTCGGAAGCAGCTAATTATAGACCTATTAGCATAACTTGCAGTTGCTGCAAACTCTTGGAAAAACTCATTAAAGCACACATTTCTACTTTTTTACAGCAACATAAACTTCCTCACCAGCACGGTTTTATGACTAAAAAGTCTACTTTAACACAACTTTTAGAATGTGAAAATTACTGGAGTGACCAACTAGACAAAGGTATATCAGTAGACATCGTTTACTTGGACATTAGTAAGGCATTAGACTCTGTGTGTCACAGCAAGCTTTTGAAAAAAATACATGCACTAGGTATACGAGGTCGCGTATATAATTGGATTGAAGCTTTTGTTACAAACCGCTACTAAAGTGTTAAGGTGAATAGAGCGTTATCTCCCTCAACCCAAGTTACCAGCGGTGTTCCTCAGGGCAGTGTTTTAGGTCCACTGTTGTTTTTTTATTTTTATAAACGACATTGTCTATGCCGCTCCTGATAGTTACATCAAATTTTTTGCTGATGACTGCAAAATATATCTTTCCTGCCAGAAGTAGCAGGATTTTTATACATTACTAAGTAATTTTGACTGGACAGTTACTAATCAGTTACATATTGCTGCTGACAAAAGCAACGTTTTACACGTAGGCTAACAACACAATGGTTCCACCAACACTCAGCATCAGAGACCTGGGTATTTTAATAAATACCGACCTAAAATTTTCTGATCATTGTGCCCAAATTGTTGCACGAGCATTTCAACGAACTAACGTATTGCTTAGAAGCACCGCTACCACTAACATGTGGTTTATGAGGGCTATGTACTTAACTTATGTGCGACCAATGTTGGAGTATAATAGCCCAGCGTGGTCACCCTTCCTTAAAAAAGACAGTACGCTGCTAGAATCAGTACAGCGAAAATTCACTAAACGTATTCGCAATTTATCTATACTTTCTTACAAAGACAGACTAGTTAAACTCAATTTACAAACTCTAGAGCTACGACGCCTCATAGCTGACTTGGTACAATGTCACAAAATTGTGCATAACATAGACAATTTAAGTTTTACAGAGTTTTTTACCTCTACGGCGACTGACCACCAACTCAGAGGTCACAGATTTAGACTAGTACCAAAATCATGTAGATTTGATATACGTAAACACTTTTTCTGTTGCAGAGTAGTGAGCATATGGAATAGCCTACCAGAACCTGTTGTAAATTGTAACACATTGACTAATTTCAAAAAAATGTTAGCAGAGATTTCTCTGACAGTTTGAAATATGATCTATTCTAAAAATTGCTGGTATATTGAGGATTTAATGACCTACGTCCTCCATGAATATCTTAAACTTAATATGATGCTATCGTACAGACAGTCTAGGTATAGCCCATATGGTGTATTATATACTTACTGACTTATTTTATTTATTTGTATTAATGCGTTGCCCATCAAGTAATAATTGTTTTAGTCTCATTTTAAACTTTTTGTGTACAATTTTTCAAAGCTATTTTTTGTTCGTTTTTATATTTATCATTTATTTTTACGGTCTTTTATGTATCTATTAAATTTGTACCAATACCCCTTTTAATGCGTTTTTATTGATATCCTGTCTTCTATATAACTTGCCTTTTAACAATTTACATTGTCTCTTTGGTTTATCAGCTTATTTGCATTTCACTGTTTGTTTTTACAATTTTTGCATTCATTGTATTTTATATTATATTTCATTTTTGTTTTAACCGCCCCTTGTGCCTTTTTATGTATTTGCTTAATTTTTTTGCTATATTATGTTGTTTTAAAATTTTCATGAAAACCTGTTAGGTAATATTTCACAGATCACTGTTAAAAGACATAAGTCCGTCATTTTTGAACAACCTTGCGACTCTTTGTTGAGCCCTACTGAAGGATGATTTTCACATCATAGTGTATTTCATATTACGTACATATGTATGTTTTGTGCATATTTCACAATGTGAGTAGTCTCAATAAACAATAATTCTCTAGACACACGCCTTGCACAACTTTATCGAAACCTGTCAAGGTAATGTTTCACGAGTTGCTCTTATGTAAGTAGTCATACATTCTTCATTTTTGAACTTTTAACACAGTACTTAGCTCTGCCTTAACTGACAGAATACGTCAGAACAAAGTTTTTCTCACATTTTTTTACCCTGTAGAGGTGTAACTTGAGAGAAAAAATGTGACTGAACCCGAAGTATAAAAAAAAGATCTTACAATAATTTCCTAGACATGTTTCTGTACTACACCTTATCGAAACCTGTTGAGGTAATGTTTCGCAGGTCACACTTAAATAGTCGCACATTCTTCATTTTTGAACATTTTAACACAGTATTCAGCTGTGCCTAACTGACTACATCAGAGCAAAAATTTTCTCTCACACATTTTACACTGCGAAAGTGTAACTTAAGAGAAAAAATGTGACTGAAACATAAAAAATCTTACAAAAAATTGCTAGACACGTTTTCGCACTGCATTTTATCGAAACCTGTTAAGGTAATGTTTCACAAGTCACTCTTAAATAGTCATAAATTCTTGATTTTTGAATCTTTTAGCACAGTACTCAGCTGTGCTTTACTGACAAAGCCCCGTCAGAGCAGAATTTTTTTCACACATTTTACACGGCAAAACTGTAAAATTGTTGTAAAGTTGTAAACATTCTTCTTCTTCTTCCTTTAAAATTCAACAATTAAAAGTCAACAAAAAGACTTACCAAATTACTAAAATGAAGAATCTGTTTATTACTTTATTACTTTATTAGAGACAACAAGACCTAAAAGACTCGAAAATTTGCACACCAGTTCAGAGACGGTGCGCACTGAAGCCAAGCCAAAACATTTATTACATTCACACGAAAACATGATAATGACATAAATTAACTTTGTTGTTTAAGTTTTATTTTAATAACTGTATTCAGGCACTTTTAATTTGTTGTTGGTTTCAAAATAATTTGTATTGCTGTATTCCTGTATTTTTGCACTTTGCACATTATTCTCAGGTGGACTGTTGGAAGCCCGTTCCCGGCTCTTTTCCACCTTTTCAAACTGTTTTATTGTATTTATGTGACATATTGATTGCAGTTTGAATAAACCATTTTGATTGATTGATTGACGAGTATTCGCGAAAAAGTGTCTGCCAACTTCACGATTTGAGCAAATTGCACACATTACAGGATTTCATATTAAGGGGGCGCTCCGGGAATCGGGGGTTACCTCAGAACTTATGAAAAAAGGTACAAAAAGTAAAACTTTACCATACAAATACGTAGTATGGTATGAAAGAACGCTTGCAGCAAAGTTTTAAATCACGTGATCATGTCACGTGACTCTCCGAACACTGAACGTGAGCAAATTTTTGGCAAACGATAACTCTGTTCAAACTTTACGAATAATCATAAGTTATATATCAACGTATAGCTGTTGTGCTTCTCTAGTTGAACGTTATTTTGGTTTTTAGCAATCGTACTGGGTTTTGAAAAAAAATTGACATTATTTGTTTTGAAGTCGAGCTCTGAGCAGTAAAAATCATAATTTTTTTAAAAAATAAAAATTGTTTAATGCGCAAAAGCTAAAGGCTATTATTGTGTAAAATTCTATAGTATTAATGAAAAATCCGGCAGATAAGCTAACTCCATTAAATTTAGCTAAACAAATGTTTCCTGGCAAAACGAAAGGATTTATGGAAGCCTTTGAGCATGCAACTAGCAAGCCTCATGGATATCTTTCCATAGACCTTGATCAGGCAACACCAAAAAAATTTAGGCTAAGGACCAATATTTTTCCTGACGAGTTCACTGGTGTCTACACCCTTAGGTAATAAAAGGATTACTGTAGTGTAAATTGACTAAAGAATTACTGTAGAATAAGTGTAAAATTAGTATAAATCAGTGTACAATCAGTATAAATTAGTGTACAATCAGTATAAAGCCAGCAACATGGCTAAACGTTTCCAAAATAATCTAGATTACTTGCGCATACTATGCAAATGTCGACCAAATCAGCGTAAAGCAATTCTTTCCACGGCAAACAATGAACTTATAAAAACCATTTGTGATTGTATCGAGAATGTTTTGTCGGGTAATGTAAAGTTATCAGCAAAAGACAAGAAAAGATTAGCTAAACATAAGCATATTCTACGCGATATCAGACACTCGAAAAGGTTAAAGAGACAGAAAATTGTACAAAACGGTGGATTCTTGCCTGCCCTATTAGCACCAATATTAGGCATCGTCGGTGGACTAGTCAGTGATCTCATAAGTAGAAAGAATTAAACTAAAATTAACTTATTAGTTTAGTCAGACACATAAGAATCTTAAATCTTAATTATTTTTACAATATTTGTTATGGATTATTCTATATTAGTCAGACCAGAATTTTTTACCGAACATAACATTGACATTGACAAAAATATTAAAAATGTGAAGAAAAGGAGTTTACCAGCGGACATAAAAATGGCCTTGTATAGACAGCAAAAGTATAGAAAGCGACTACTTCAAGATACAGGCAACGAAATAAAAGTAAGAAGAAAAGAACTTGAAGGCAATAAGGAAGAAAATCATCAACAAACAGATATTAAGGAAGACAAGGAGGAGGAAGACGAAGGTAAAAATTTACAACCTATACTACACACTTTACCACGAAGTCATCGAGAAACTGGTAAACAATTGATTCAACACTTACAGCATATTCCGGGATTTAGAGTAACTGAGAAGGGTGAAATTGACTATAACGGTAGGCTAGTATCAAATTCTAGAATTCACGACTTGGTTCATGATTTTGTTCGATATCGACCATCAAAAAGCCCAGCAAAAGGTTCGGAAGTTTTTGCTAAAGCCTTGAAAAATAGTAATGTACCCCGAGAATTTGTAGGAAACCGGTCTAGATACTGCCACTACCGTGGGAAAATTTGAAAATCCTGACGTGAAGCCTGTTGGGAAGTATAGACCAGAAAAGTTCAGTGGTACTGTGGTCAAATATCATGGTTTAACCTTTCTTGTATTTAAAAAAGGGAGTTTCGTATGTCTAGGTGGTAAATCACGTGATCAAGTGGAAAAAACGACACATGAATATGCAAAAAGTCTCGGCACTCAAGTAAAATCAATGAGTGTGAGAAATATTGTAGCCGCGAGCAGTACAGGGCACAGAGTTGACTTACCTTTATTTCACTCAATAATAGATAACGCAAGCTTAGAACCTGAATTGTTTTGCGGAATTCTATTCAAGTGTAAAGGTAAGACAGTTCGCCTGTTCCATACGGGAAAGTTTTATGTCACTGGTCTAACGGACGAATTAGACATTATTACAGTGTGCAGTGAAGTGATAGCATTTGCTTCATTATGCGAACTACCGTGAAGGCGTGTATATACTCCGTGCTATATGCCCTACTCCAGTTTACACTTATATTACTACTAAGTAAACTACTATTGATATGCATAATAATCAGTATATTTTATATATATTTATCATACATGTACTTCTTGTTAATATATTTGTACCTTTGTTGTGTTTATGCATTGTCGATATTACCATACTATATACTCACCGCAACGACATTAGTATTCTCCTCCGGTTGTTATGCCCTTTTATTTGCAATATTGAATTGTTTGTAACACTGTTAATGTTCTTAATGTTATTGTATTGTTGTATGTTATATTAATGTATTATTGCATTGTTATGTTATATTAATGTGTCATTGTCGTAATATGTATTTGTTGTTATATTATGTTATTATTGTCGTAATATGTATTTGTTGTTATATTTTGTTATCATTGTCGTAATTGTTATTATTGTCGTAATATGTTGTTATTAATAAAATAAAATAAAAAAAGTGCTGTAATTTAATTTTAGTTGTGAAATACTAATGAATGTGTAATAGTAATAATTAATAAACAGCAAGTAATTAAGCAAATTTTACAACCTACACTTAGATACTACACACAATCACCACAAACCAACCACCCACCACAATATAACCACCAAAAACACACTCACAACCACGCAAAACCACAAAAATCACAAAAACAAGCCTATGATTAACACATAAGACAGTAAGAATGGACCAAAAAATAACCATATACTGACTGAATTCCGACCATCAACCAAAATTTTACCACCAAAAACACACTCATGACCATGCAAAACCACAAAAATCCATAACCTATGCCTCTGATTGACACATACGACCGAAAGAATAAACCAAAAATTAACCAAAGACGGACCAAAATATGACCAAATACTGCAATTTTTATCAAATTCTATACATTAATCTAACAATTCTGTATTTTTACATTAATTTAAAATATTATTACACTATTCTGACCTACAAAACGACCATTTACTTACCAAAATATTACCACAAAACACACACTAATGACCATGCAAAACCATAAAAATCGATAAATTATGCCTATGATTAACACATAAAGCAAAAATATTAACCAAAACTTAACCATATGCTGACTAAATTATGACCAAATACTGTAATATTTATCAAAATCTATACATTAATCTAACATTTGTATAATTCTGTACATTAATTTAAAATATTATTACACTATTCTGACTACAAAACGACCATTTACTTACCAAAATATTACCACAAAACACACACTAATGACCATACAAAACCACAAAAATCGATAAATTATGCCTATGATTAACACATAAAGCAAAAATATTAACCAAAACTTAACCAACCGCGCGGGCGGGGGGGGGGGACTATTCCAAAATAACTTTTCAAACCAACATTCTAGGCTTATTCTGCATTTTTTGTGTGGATTTTGCGGATCAAATTCAGTTTTACACACCGCAAGGGTAGAAAAGTGTTGTTCGGTGAAAATTTGTCGGAAATCGCTAGAAATTCTTCACATTTCAGACTTAGTAATTATGTTTAATATTGGTATTATCGGCCTCCAAAGTCCTACATAGTTTTGCCTGGTCTGACCCATTCCTCAAGTCACTTTGGCTAAGCTGTTGTTGTTATACTCCTTTAAAGAACTAGTGACCCGCAGTGATTCTGAAATTGTAACATTACTAAATCTAATATATACTAAAAGATGGCCCTATATTGGTGATTTTGACATTTTGTCCATTGATCCGCTGTATTTATGTGCATGTTGTTTTGAAATTCCTATTTAGCGTGTATTAATCGTCTGTTGTTTTGTTTTTGTAATGGCATTTTAGTTTCCACATTATTTTGATTAATCAAATTTTCAGTAATATATACTTGACTGGATAGCTGAGCTCAGAGCGAGTACCTTAAATTACAAAATTTACCAAATCTGATTCAATTGTTAGAATCACGTCATTTTTGCGTTTATAACTTACTACACTGCTAAAAAGTGTATTTTTGTAGTATACGACTAAGCTCGTTGTAGCAGTGATTAGCTATGTGTCAGTGCATGAAATGAACACAAGCTCTCTGTTTTAATCTACTACAGAATATTGTCAAGAAAATTTCAAAAAAAATCTTGCCTTAGTGTCGCTAAGCTGAGTTCAAATTTGTGCTTAAGCATACGGGCAAGACGGGCGAGGGAGAAGCTCCAATCGAAATGTTGCTTGGTTGATGTTAAAATTTTGACATAATCATTTTCCAGTTTCTATATCTGTTTTGCACGCGAGCTGGACACGAATAAATGTGTCGCTGACAGCCTAGCCTTTTGTGTTTTTTAATGTTTTAAAAACTACAGGGACTAGATTGGGGTGGCATTGTATGAACCGGGTTTCACAGTAATTATTGTGATTCTGTGCTGCAGTTACATGTTTGCCGCTGTTTTTAACATAACTTCATGAATTTGTAGCTTTTTTTGACTGTTATTATTATTGTTTTATCTCCATTGCTTCAGTCTATGTTTTATTCAGCCTATGTTTATTCATGCCTAAATTGAACGAACGGTGTAAAGATAGAACACAATTGTGTAAATTTGCGATTC